>JAHLSL010000022.1:1101961-1128546 GCA_025920805.1 Petroica traversi
GGGGTCTGGAGAAACTGGGATGTGTCCTGGAAGGGCAGGGACAGTGTTTGAGGGGCCTAGAAGGACAAGGGACAGTGTCTGAGGAGTCTGGGTGTAACTGGGATGTGTGTCCAAGGGGTCTGGGAGGGACTGGGATGTGTGTCCTGGGAGAGACAGGGACAGTGTCTGAGGGGTCTGGAGAAACTGGGATGTGTGTCCATGGGGTCTGGGAGGGACAGGGACAGTGTCTGAGGGGCTCAGGAGGGACAGGGTCAGTGTCCTGGGCAGGACACAGCAGTCCCTGGGCAGGAGGACTCAGCACAGAGCAAGGAACCCATAATGAGGGGCTGGATCAATCCCATGGTAGGCGCTGCTCCAAGCTCAAGTCCACTCCCTGTGTGTGACTCCCTGAATCCAGAATCCCTTTAGGATTAAAAAAAAATTCCTATTATTCTTTTTGACTTTTTCTTTTTCTTTTACATTTTATCTTCTGCTTCCTTTTCTTTCTTCTTCTTCTTTTCCTCTTCTTCTATTTCTTCTCCCTCCTCTTTTTTCTTCTTTTTTCTTTTTCCTTTTTTCTCTTCCCTTGTTTTCCCCTTTTTTTTCCCCTTTTCCCTTTTTTTTTTTCTTTCTTTTTCTCTTTTTCCTTTTATAAAATAATCTACTTCCCTCTGTCTCAAGGGATGAGACTCCTCTGTGGAAAAAAAAAGCAGGAGGATCCTCTTCAAAACCTGTTATCCAGTTTTGCCACATTCTTAAGCAAATCCTTATGGATTTTGGGCCAGGTTTTCCTAAAGGAGGCATCAAAAACCCCTCTCTTCATTAGAAAGACACCACAGTGACTAAGAACTGATTTTTTACTGTGCCAAATCCTAAAACATAAAGGGCTTTTTGCCTCAAAAATCATCTCAGTGGGATCTCAGACCATTTCCATGAGAATGAAGAACCTGGATAGGGCAGAAAACCCAGACTTTGGGTAAAAATTTGGGACAATATTTTCCTCACATTTTATTCCATTAAAATGAGATATTAAGGAACAGAGTGATGGATTTAATATAAAAATATCCACATCACCTAAACATTGAGAAGGCGAATCCTAGGAGCTTTTTTCTAAGAAACACAGGGGTCTGAGTGTGTTCAGAACCAGCAAAATAATTCCCTACGCAAGAACCCAGGGGGAATCTGGGGCCATGGCAGCTTTAGGACTTGCCTGGGAATGAGGAGGAATTTTCCCCATGGCATTTGCTGTTCCTGGGGTGCACTGAGTTCACAGATCTGTTAGGATTGAACCCTGAACCCTGGGGCAGGGAAAATTGGATAAATTCCACAGCTCCTTAGGAAACCAGCTCGTCCTCCAGAACCTTTTCCTTGGGGTTGCCGTTATCTTGGACGCTCTCCCTGCTGGCTGGAGAGCTCCAGGAAGCCTTTAGGAAGTGGGTAATAATAGTTTCATGCTAATAGGAAATGGCAGGCCTGGAAGTGACCGTGTGGCTGCGAGGGGACCCCGCAGCTCTCGGAGCCTCCAAAGCACACGGCCCCTGAATTCCCCTGTAATTGCCAGGGTCAATAATCAGCAGGGATCCGTGGGGCATTTGTTGTTTTAATCTGGGAGCTGTGGTGTCCGACAGGGAGGGGACTCAAGGAGAGAGAGAGGGGCTCGGAGGAAAATCCCTTTTTGTGTGTGCCAGGAGGGACTCAAAGGACACCCAGGGGACAGAGGGGAGCAGCAGCAAAGCTCATTTTGGGCTGTCTGCAGAGCTCATCCTGCTCCTTCCCTGGTGCTTTGCCAAAAACCCTGGTGGTGGAGCCAGAGGGGAAGGAGCTCTTGGCGTGCGGAGGAGACAGAGCCTATTTTTGTCCTCCCTCTCTTTGCTCCGGTGAAATCCCGCCGAGATTCCCTCGCAGAAGGTTCCAAAGCTGCCATTTCCCATTAGAATGACACTTTTTTTACTCTCTGCTAAAGCTGGCCAGGGCACATCAGTAGGACTTCAAGTGGCCTTTGATTATCAGAAGAGTTTAAAAATCCTACGAGTTCCCTCAAGGAGTGAAGTACGTAAATCCACACAGATTAAATATTCCAGCTGGGATTTGCCTGGATCCTGGCATTTATTTGGGTCCCTTCCTGCCTCCCAGTGAGCAAATTTGCCTTTTCTGCACCAAATACTGATAAAAAAAAAAGCTGAAACGTTCTTTTTAAAAAGTGGGAAGTCGCTGGGTTTGGAGCATGGCTTCCCGCAAGGTTTCCATGCACTGAAGTTGGGAAGATGCTCCCTTTTTTGTTGTTTTTTTGGGGTTTTTTTTTTGTAAATACTGCACTTTAACTTGTCCATTTTGAAGTTTTTTATAATTTTGAGGAGTACAATAGCAATATTTTCTGCCAAAAAAAAAAAAAAGAAAAAGGTGTGGGGGTTGAATTTGCATTATGGTAACTTGGGAAATACAGAATGGCAGATCCTAACGGATTTTCCTATGGGGATACAAAAATTTTCGGTCCTGTATGGAAGTGGAGTTGTTAAATCCCAAACCAGCCCCTCTGACTGCAACTCCAATATTTATTTGGGGTATGGATAGGAAAAGCAAACTCAAATTAAATAGAACACTTGCAACAAGAAAAGTTATCTCCTGAAGAGGAAAATGAACTTGGTCTGGAGAAGAAAATAAACTTTCCCTATAGGGAAGCTTGAAAAACATGTTCATTTGTATTTATTTCTGAAATGGTTTGTTTCAAACTTTCTTTAAAATATAATAAAAATCCCACTTTAGAGAGGGGCGCTGAGTTGAAGGAAAACATTCACTTCATTGGAATCGAATTTTTTCTCTCTGTGAACTTTGGAAACACCAAACACAGCAGAACTTCAGCCTCCCAGAAATGCAATTCCTGTATTTCAAATGCACGTTTTAGCAGGAATTCTCCTGAAGGGTTTTTTTTGTTTGTTTATTTTATTTTTTTTTTAAGCAGAGATGGCTCTGAACTCCATAAACACTGGAATTAAAATTGGGATAATCATTCCAGCTGCAGTTTGGGAAGTCCAACCCTTCCCCAGAGAAGTTTTCCATGTAAAGAATGATGGGGATTCCACTGAATTTCCCAGATTCCCAAGAACTCCTGGAAGGTTATTCCCAAGCAATAATTTTTGGACCTCTCACCTCTGATCTTCCTCTCCTTCCCAGCCTTGTAGCAGCACCAGAGGAACATTCCCCACAAATTCCTTTCCCTACTTTCTCCTTCCGCCAAGTTCGGACTTTTATTATTTCCACAAAAATGCTTTCTGTTGGATTTCCCCCACCACTGAGGAGCTGAAGTGCTGCTGCAAAATGCGGATTTCCTCTGGAAATTGTAGGTGGTCCTTTTCCTGACCCTGAAATCCCGAATAAATAGGCAATTTTATGGAATTCTGTAGTGGACAAGGAGAAGAGAGACCCAGCCTGGTGTCTGTGGCTTTGTGGAGAAGGTGACCCAGCAGGAAAAGGAACTTTGGGAAATCTGTGGGTTCAATGATTTTAGGGATTAATCCATGACAAGAGGCTCTCTCTCAACACTGATTGGTGAGGAATTTATTTGGGATGGGATAATTATATCCCTCTCCAATCTAGATTCTCAGGATCCATTCACCTTCAAAAGCATCAAGGAATCATGGAAAACCAGGAAGGCTTCCAGAATGATCCGTATCCTTCCCAGAGGAACAAGTTCATCTCTCCAGGGTTTTGTCTGCTGGCCAGACTGAGAGGCACAGAAACTTTTGCTGTTCAAGGTGAAAATGGAATGCTTTGAATTGGGATCCGTGGAATTGGATAAGGGCTGGCTTTAGCTCTCCCACTTCCCAAAAAACCCAGCCCTAAACAATAAAAACAGCACCAATAAATTAGGGATAAATAGGAAGCAGCAGCCGTGAGCACGACTGTAAAATCCTGTCTAATTCCTCCCTCTGTTCTTTTTTTATTCCAACTGTGCAGCTCCTGGGTGCTGGCCTTGAAGGCTGGACTGTTTCCTATCACCCCATTCCCACAGAATGAAGGGAAAGTGCCTTCAAATCCTTTTGCAAAGGCGAGGGCAGGGGAGGAGGGGGTGGCAGAGGGAAAATTTCCCATCTTCTGGCCTTGTGCCTTGGCTTGGAAGGGCTGGGATGGCCCCCTGGGTTAGGCTGAGCCTGGAGATGGATCAGGCTGGGCCTGTTGTGGCTGGAAAACGTCAAAAGATGAGGGATCCAATCCTAGCTCTGACGTCCCCCGGCTGTGTCGTCAATTAACTCATTAAAAAGTGAAATTCGGAGCAGCGGGACACATCAAATGAAAAGATTTGCAAAGGAGTCCTCCCCACTGGGCCTTTCAGGGACTTCTGGGAGGTCCTTTGGCCACCGTCTGCCTTTCCCACCATCTCCTGTCACTTCCTGCGTGAACTCCATTCCCTCTGAATCCCAAAGAAAGTCCCTTTTCTCCGTCCCTTCTGAGGCTCCTTTGTGGCTTCCCTCCCTGCCAGAGGAAAACCTCCGGCTGCCCTCAGGAAATGTCCCCGTCTCTCCTCGTTCCCTGGGCTCCTGGCCAGAGGCTTCTCTCCCTCTGGTTGCTCCCTGATCTCCAGAAGCTTTTCCCGACTGAGGCAGCTCAGGTATTTTCAGGAAAGACAATTCCGCCTTCCACTATCCCAGGTTGCTTCAAATCCCACCCAACCTGGCCTTGGACGCTTCCAGGGATGGGGAATCCACAATTTCTCTGGAAATGTGTGCCAGGACCTCACCAGCTTTGGTGAAAATCACGATTAGGTCTCTCCGGAGACTTTCCTTCTCCGGGCTGAACAATCCTTAATTTTCCAAGTGTCATCCAGAGGAATGTTGGGAGTGAAAATGAGGTGCCCTCACAGCAACGGGAAAATGGACAGAGAGGTACCATGGATAGAAAATGGGAAACAGGGAAAAGTAACCTCCAAGGGAATGATCCAGGGGAAACCAAACCTGTCCCAGTCTCACTTTCCCCTCTCATTCCCACCCAAGGAAGGGGTGGAATTCTGGCTGCCGGAAGGATTTTGCACTCCTTTGGAGCAAACACCAGCAATTCGGCAGGAATGAATAATCCCAGCGCAGTATCCATGGCATCCCTGGGGCAGGATTGGGAGCTGTTTATGTCTCTTGGCTTGGTCGTGCCCTGCTTGATGCCAAATCTTTGCCACTGACTGACTCAGGCACTAAAATTCCATTTCTTTTTTAATCCTGCCAGATGTTTTTTATTTGGCACAGAACCTACCAGGGTGCCTTTCAAACATTCCCGCTTTCCATGTTCAGTTCCCGAAGAAAATTCCTTCTGCTGAGTTTTCCCCCTCTAAACCATCCCCAAATATCCCATGTGGTGCGTGGATATTCTAAAATCTTGGGGATGGTTTTTGTCTAAGTGCACTGAGCACTTGGAAATGCTGGAAAAGGAGCCTAAAATCCAAGGACTAAAGGGTGGAGGAGCAGGAAGGGCTCTGGTATCCATGTGGAGACACAGGATCACTCTCCCTGCCTGGAGGCTCATAAATCAACTGGATAAAAATAAAGATTTACAAGGATCAGCCATCACTTTTTATTTATTTATTTTTCTGCGCCACACCAATGGAATTGACAGAGCCAGGATTGAACAATGATGGGACAAATTATTCCAGGGAATGGGCTCTGAAGACCCCAAAAAATAAGGGATAGGGATATTTTTCCATATGGATTGAAAACGTTTTCGTCTTCCTAGAAGGGAGAAACATTGGTAATTATTTTCAGGACAAATCTGTCAGCAAAAGGGTGGAATCATTCTTTGAAATCCTTGATTAACGACCAGATAAATCTCTAACCTAAGGATTGGGGAAGGTGAGGAAAGATTTGTTGTCTGGAGACAGCTCAGACTCATCCCCAAACTATGAACCCTTGCGTGATGATCAGGCTTGGGAATGCTTTAATTCCGCCGAATTTCCCGGCTGGCAATGGGGATTGATGGATCCTCCTCCCCCACTTTGCTCCCCCGATGATTTTCCCAGAGTCGGTCGCTGGGTTCAGTGAACTTCAGGCCTGTCCCCTTCCAGGGATCCGGAATTTCTTCCTGGCATGGGGACAGGATCGCTCCTTGCCAATGACTCAGAGCTGGCAGGAGGGAAGGGACTTCCTGAAAAACACATTGCACGTGTCCACTTGGGCAAGTTATCCATGAAAAACTTCACTGCCTGGCATCGGGGGCAGGGTTGGGAATCTAGAAAGGGAAGAGGGAGGTAAATTCCAGATATTACCAGAGCTGTTGCTGGGGACAGCCTTGGCGGAGGAGAAAAAATAGGAAAAAACTCCCAAATCTGTTTTCCCACTGACAAAAGGTGGGATAAACAGATGGTGACATGATAGGGAATGGAAGGGAAAAATTAGGATTGTGGCAGGAAAAAAAAAGGGATGGCTGCCATTTCATCTGGAAATGGCTCTGGAGGTGGCAGGGATATCCATATATTTGAATGGATTTGAGGTAGGAGATAAAAGTTGAGGTCAGTCCCTGCCATCTCAGGATAAAACAGTGGGAAAGATCCTTAAAATATCCCCTTAACAAACCCATCATTCTTTAACCAGACATGGAATTCCTTCTCAGTATCCCCAAATTCTCTGGGAATCTTTTACTTTCTCCGTGTGGATATTATTGCCATAAAACCGAAGTTTCCTGTGAAATTTTTGTAAAATTTAGAATTTCTCCACTCTCCGTTCCTCTGCCTGGATTCCCAAAAGAGAACTGAATTGTGGGATGTATGGGATTTGAATTTTAGGATATTTCTAGAATGCTGGAGGCTCAGACAGGCACGGCCTTCACTGCAAGAGACTTCTTTGAGTTTGTTCCATGCCAAGAGGCTTTGTTTCCTCAGCTCCTGCTTGGAATTCAGCTGCCTCCAGAGTTTTTCTAGGAAAATAAATATGGATTTTCCATGAAGGCACCTCAGAGCAGCTCTGTTGATGTCAAAGACACCATTCCCACCCCAAATGGGCTCCCATGCTGAAAAACACCCAGGAATTGTCTTGCCATGGGAAAAAACCCTTTGGATTCTGGCACTTGGCTTTTCCCCATCCCTCTCCCAGTTCTGGCAGAGATTCCTGGGCGAGGTTGCCTTGAGGGAATCATTCCACCCCTTCCCTGGGATTCTCCAGCGAGGAAAATCCCAGCGCTCACCCAGAGTAATGGGAGCCTTAATTAATTAACAATCCCAAAGCATCTTGGTATCCCCACACTCCTCAGGCATGGAATTCCATGGATTGCTGGGCTGAACATGCTCCCTCACCTTCAAAGTATTCCACAGGGCAGGGAAATCCAGGAAAATCAAGGAAATAAGGAAAGCAGGTGGCAACAATTCCGCTCAGGATTAATTAAACCATTTATAAGTGCTGAAAAATATGTTCCCTTTATTTTTTTTTAATTTTTTTTTTGCTAGGATTTGGTCCTCCTGAAGCGGAGATTTTTAGGAAACACTGGAACAGAATTCCAGCATTTCACCAGTCACTGTAAGAGTGCTGAGAAATTCAGCACTGACAAATGTCAAGTTGCTCAAAAATCCCGCATTCCCCAAAATAAGAGGAAGCAAGGAAGGAACCGAATTTCAGGAAAATGTTTTGGGATTGCAGCATCTCCTGGGATTCCTCGTGGAACAGTTCTCCTGTCCTCATCCTCTTTCCCTCAGGGATAATCCAACCTGGGGGCGGAAGTTCACGGAGGAAGAAGGAGACGGGAAAACGATTTTTTCATTTAATTTTTCCAATTAATTTTTCCAACTCAATTTGCCTCTCTGCTGGGAGAAAGGAAAAATAAAGCACTGCAGCTGTGAGACCGGAATCAATTGGGAGAGCGGGCTTGGATTTCCTTGGAAAAGTTTACAGCTGCTGTTGAGTTTCAAGCATTTCAAATGAAGCTGAGGAGAGCAAAGTGAGTTGGAAATGAAAATCCCAAAAAGGTGATGAAGAACCGGATTTTATGTGTTAAAATCCTTCATTTTATATGGAAAAATGGCACTGGAATGACCCTGCCACAGGTGAATCCATGGAATTCTCCCAGCCATGAGCTTCCCTCTCTACCTGAGGCTCAGACTCAAAGTTTTCACAGACAAATGATAAATAAAATAGATAAATTATAAATAAAATGGGGAAGAGCCAATTTCCAACCCTGAAAATGAGTGGGATAGTTTTATGTCCATAAACCTAAACTGTCTTCCATCCCAACCTAGGAAATTCCCAGTGGGAAATTGGCTGGCTCTGCTCTGCATCCCACAAAAAAAACAACCAGAGAAATTCCATTTTCCTCCTATCCCAACAACGGGAGCTGGGGTTTGACACCCATGTTCTTGTTATTTAAAGCTGTTGTGTGGTTCTGACCCATCCAAATCCAGAGCTGGATCCAAATCCACACACTGGGAATTCACATTCGAGTGGAAATTATTCAGCCTCCTCTCGAAAAGCTACAAATTTGAATTTCTCTCCTTCACAGACTTAAAAAAAATCTCAAATATGTAAAAAAAAAAAAAGGAGAAGGGAAAGATCACCTTTTTTTCCCAAAAAATTGGATTAAATTTGTTTTTATTGTGTCCATTCAGAAAGTAATTAACTCTAATTTCAAGGATATCTTTTGATATATTCATGTATTTTTAAATAGATTTTAATTTAAATCTCTACGTTCCGATCAATGGAAATGGAAGTGTTTCAAATAGAATCAAACTTTCTCTAAGGAGGTTAAAAAATAGAACCTATTCAGCTTGAGTTTTACCTCAAATCAAGTCAGAATTCTAAATGAATTCTAAAGAAATTCCAAGGGATTGAAATCTTGGGGTGATTTTCTGCACCAACAACAGAATTCTTGGCTTCTCTCACTGGTTTTTAGGGTTTCAGTGGTCAATCCTTGAAAAAAACTGTGTGATTTCAGCTGTAGGAATAAGAAAGGATGGATCACAAAACCAGCCCAGCAGCCAGCAAAGTTGGCAGAGTCCAAAATGGAATTGCTGCTGTTTAATTTACACTTTAAACCGTTTCCTAAATTGAGATTGAGAGGGGAGATTAAAAATCAGGACAGTTTTCAACACTGAAGTAAAAAAAAAAAAAATTATCCTTTTTTTTTCTAAAATAAAACTTCAAGGAATAAGAGGCAAATTGGTTAAAAATCAGGTGCCAAAACCACAGGAGAACCCAGTCACTGTGAGAAATAAATAAAATCCCTGCGAGATTTTTTGCTTTTTTTCCAATTAGATAAAAGTGGGAACACACAGAGGGAAAAACTGAGCCCTCGTGTAAAACTTTGTCGCTTCTCCAAAGTGTCACCACAGAGATCTTACAAAATCATCACTTACTGACGTGAGGATGAACCTTTGATCTGTCAGGACCTGGGAAAGAAGGAAAAAAATTGTGAATGTGCTGGAATCATCCTCTTCCCTTCTAAATTGGGATTCACTGGGACTTCAACACTTCAAAAATGGAATATGGACCCGGATGAACCCCCCTGGAGATGCTGTTTCTCCCGGTGGAGTGGTTTAGTTTGGCATTAGGAGGTCTAGGAAAACTCAGGGAATTTTGTTTCAGCCCCTTTGGAGCCGAAGGAACAAGGAGAGAGCCCTGGATAAATTCCTCACCTGGGTTTGGGATTCCTGGCTGTTTCCATGGAGCCCCACAAAGCCTTAATTCCAAGGAAATCTGATCTTCAGCACCTCTAAAACTCGGCCTACACCACGTGGCACATCTGGCAGACAAATTGAATCTGAACAAATCCCAGCGTAAATCCCAGTTTTTTATCTGGGATCTGTTCCTGGGTTTGCCCCTTGCCCAAGGCCACACCAGCCCAAATTACTCAGGTGAGACCTCCAGAAATCATCAGATCTCCTGGTTTTCTCTGTCTGAAAACAGCACCCAAAATAATGGACATAGAACTGTTGAGGTTTTGGGATCATCAAGTCCAAGCCCATCAACCCAAATAAACCTGGATAAAACAGACCCATCCCTCCATCCCTGAGAAATCCAACCTTCTCTTTGTTACCTCGCCTGGTATTTCAAAGTTGTCGATTTGTCCCAAAAAAATCCCCGTCACTTCAGAAATTCCATAGCCAAAAGTGGACGATGCCCTAAAAAGGAGATGGATTTTTCCATGTACCTGGAAATGTCACCCAAATTTGTCCCAGGAAGTCCAAACAATCCCATCAGAAAACACCTCCAGCTCTTCCCACATCCACTGCTCCGTTATCCGACTTTTCCTGGAGATGTTTTTAGGCCAGAGCCTCCGAAGAACCTAACCTGTGCCGACCTCCGGAGATTACTCACGGAGCTGTCACAATTCCAGGGAAACAAACACAAAGTTAAAAGCAGCTCAGGGTCCAGATCAACCCTCGATCTGAAGAATTTCACCCATAAATTTCAGCCTATCGTGGACATCTGGAACTTTCGGTTGCCTCCTTGCCTGTTGGGGTTTTTTTGTACCTATGGAATGTAGAATTCATTTTAACTTTGGACAATGATATTTCCTCTCATTGGGAGTGAGATCCCAGCTGGACACGCTGCAGGTGGGAGAAGACCTTTGCCTGTTGGATCTGGGAGCCGTTCCCTGAAGTTTTCCATCCCTGGGCAGGATTTCACCAGAAAGGAGAGTTCAGTAGCACTGGCAATTAATAATCGTTCAAATCGAGGGCAATTCCCAGTAGTTTCTCATCTGAAATTCCTTAAACCATTGGGAAAAAAGTGTCTCTTTAACAACTTTAAAGCACGACCTCAGCACTAAAGGACTGACATTTAAAATTTACATTTATAGGCCAGGTTAATTAATCTCATGTTTATTAATTAAATAAAACCAAGCCTTGTTTTGCAGTCATCTGAAAATTTTGGGAGTCTTCCCACTGATTTCAGAAGGATTTGGGTCCCACTCGAGAACAGTTGTGTGTCCCATGAAATTGTGATTTGTTTAATGAATATTAAATATTATTTAATGATTCTGATTCAAATTGAACACATTTTGTCATCATGGCCTGCACGATTCTCTAGTTTTTATTGCCTTCATCAATGGGATTTTATAACAATAATAAACTTGAATTTTACTGATGAAATTCTGAGCTCAAGTAGCTCCTTGTAAATCCCCAATTCTTCCCTGTGTTTTTTGGATCCTTAATCCTCTGCCCAAAGTGTTGATTTTTTTTGTAGTTTCTTCTGTTTATTCTCTGGCTCGTCACTCCCCCCATTTCTCTCTCCAGCAGTGACTTGATCTAAAATTTAATTCAGTCTTTAATTTTCTCTCTCAATCAAAAGTTTATTTTTATTACACTCTGGTTATAAAAGGATCAACTTTCATAATTAGGCTTTTTTCAGCAGAGAAATGAAGGGAATTTTTGGGAATTAGGTGCAGCTCTCCGTGGTGTTGACATGGCAAATCTGGGAATGTTGCGAAGGAATCACAGCAAAACTTCTAGGAAAAAAAAAATCTAATTTTATTCTGAAAGTGATGGTGGGAGAAGAAATATTTACCTGATTAGAAGGATTAACCCATCCTTGTTTTTGATCAATCCCATGTTTTGATTTCAGTTTGAGCCACCAAAAAATGGGATCAGAATGCTGATTTTTTGTCCGATAACACCTGAAATTTCCTGATGTTCATCCATCCTCATTCCTGAGGGTGTGGAAACTCTCAGTGAGCCCTAACTTATGTTCAGAGCTGTTTCCACCAGCTGGAATTCTGCTCAGGAATATCCTCTTTTATTTATTTTTTAAAATTTAATTTAATTTTATTTTTTGGATGTGTCTGCATCAAACAAGGATTAAAATCAGGAAACCCAGGTGTGTGCTGGTTTGGGGAAAAGCAGGAGCAAACCTGAGCACGGACGGGAGTAAATCCCTCAGAAAAACCAAATCAGGATTCTGGGATAAGTGGCAAAACTCTTGGATCTCCTGGAAAAGACAAGATTTGACATCCAGAACCATCATTTCCCCCCATTTTTCTGGAGCACCAAGGGTTGCCCCGAGGAAAATACGGGGATTTCATTAAAAAAAAAAAAAAATCCATTTCCTACCTGGCCCAACCAGCAAAAATCTCCTTTGCTTTTTATTTTGTTCTATTTTTTGTTTTCTCTCATCTCTTGGCTCCCATGGGACAACCCCTGGGAACGAATCGCGGCCTCTCTCAGCAATCCCAAGGCTGTTCCTGGAATTGTTTCCCGGTGCCTGTCATTTGACACCGATGCTATCACGCTGTAATTACCGGCAGCTGAGGGCAGGAGGGAGCGATGCAATCCCAACAGAGCTTTCCAAACCCTTAAAGGGAAAAAAAAAACCCGCAAACAACCAAAAATCACAACTTTCCCAGAGTTATAGTAGGTATTTTTACCTTTTAATAATGAAGCGATTAATAATGGCATCATGCCACACATGGAGTAAGAATTTAATTCTTATCCTCATGGTAAAAAAAGCAGGAAAAATGTTATTTACGGGTGAAAAAAGGGGGAATGTTGCTTGAGATCACAGAGGATATTTGTAACAAGATACGAGAACTGATAATGCCAGGATTGTGCCCCTGATCCCTGTCTGGGCCATTCATTAAATTTGGACTCCATGATCCTTCTGGATCCCTTCCAGCTCGGAATATTCTGATGTGATTCATTTGGATATCCCAGATATCCTGACGTGATTTCTGGGACTGAATTGAAACTCCGACCCCTTGGATTCATTTTTTAACCCTTAAAACCTTCACTAAGGTTCAGTTTGATCTTTGTGGTACTTTTTAAAACAAAAATTGGTTTTACACCCCAAAGAGTGTGGGCTTGACTGATATTGCACAGACATCAGGAATATCCAAATGCCGGGCTGAAAAAGTGGGATTTTCCCACTTTTCACCTGCTGATCCCCAGGGAATTCTCCAGCTTTCATTCCGTTCGAATAATACCTTTAAAAATAGACTTTGTGGGAAGCGTGGAGGCATTTGTGGAGGTAAAGCCGGGCTTTGGGAGCGGTGACAATGGTGACAGAGGCCAGGCAGAGGTGACCAAGGCAGCCCAGCAGGAAGTCTTAGCTAAGCCAGCCCCAATTCCCACCTGTTCCCTGCAGTCCTTTCACGGCCACGAATAATAAAGGGTTTGCGTTTCCCCGGAGCCCTTCATCCCTCGTGATCCCAAGGAGCTCTGCCAATGACACCTCCAAAGGTCACGTCCACGGGGGGGCTGGAATCCAGCACAGCACTGGGAAGGGAGGAGAGGCCCGGCCAAGGACAACGGGGTGAATTCCCATTTGTGTGGGATGAGCTTTTCGAGGTCCACCCAGAGCGAGCGGGAGTTGGGATTGTAAAGTGTTACAGGGGGCTGATAATCCTTGGGTTTAACCCTCGGAAGAAGGAAAAGAGATGGAAAAAAAAGGGAGAATATGTAAACAGGGCTAATGACAGCACTTGCAGTGTTGTGGTTCCAGAGAGGCTGCACAGTTCCAATCTGGTGCTCGGCCTGTTAATCCAGCCCCTCCAGTGCCCTTTCCCTGGATTAGTTGTGCTGTTTATCCATTGTTTCAGGGCAATGAAATGCCTCACGCCGAGCCCGTTCCCAGGAAATCCTGCCAGGTGAGGGAGGGTGACATTCACGGCGGGACCCGTTAATTGGAACCCACCCTAGGAACACAAACAGAGCAGAAACGTCGGGCCCTGCGTGGCCCGGGCGTTATCGTTCCATCTCCGGGCAGCTCCGTGTGCCTGTTCCACTGGGCAGCCCCGAACAATCCCCTCTCACAGCTCCCGCAGTCCCCACCAGGAAAGGGCTCCTGGAATGGAATATTCAATGGCTCTGCGAGGGGTCAGGGACAGGGAAACTCATTTTCCCAGGAGACAGAGCCAAACGTTTGTCACTCAGAGCTGCTGTGCCTTTGCAGGTTGGGAGCAGCTCCAAGGGAAGGGATGCACCAATCCTGTTTCCTGTGTCCCCTGTCCCAGGATTGATCCACAGGGTGACATCGGGTGGTGGCAGATGGAGATCCATCAAATACAGCCCAAGGTGCAGAGCTGCTCTGAGATCTGCTGCCTCTCCTCCCTTTTCTCACTCCAGGAGGATTTATTCCTCAGGATTTGCAGGTGAAAACAGTGGGAAAACCAGGCAGTCGTTCTGTGCCTGAATTAAAGAGATCCAGGGAATCCTCTTATGGAGGGGATTCCTTTGCTTCAAAATAAATTTTGAGTTCTACACATCCCTCCCTGAGTGTCAGGAAACCTTTGTCCTTTCCTGTTTACTTCAGGCGGGTCCAGAGGGGGATCAGAGGGATGGAACTCCTCTCCATGAGGAAAGGCTGAGAAAAACAGGATTCTTCAACCTGGAGAAGTCTCCAGGGAGACCTCGTAGCTGCCTTCCAGTGTTTAAAGGGAGCCCAAAAAAATGGGACAAATTTTTTAGCCAGGATCTGTGGGTGCACCTGAGGAGAGACTGACGAGTGAAAAGGAGAGGATTCATCCCAGACAGAATTGGGCAGGAGGTAACAATCACTCTGGAATGAAAGTGAGATGTTTTTTGTGGTCACCTCTGTGAGGGCTGGGACTGCTCTGGATCCATCAAGGGGAATAAAAAGGGAATTTTATGGATAAAAGCCCTTCCTTCCAAGCAGTTCCCAAAGTGCCAGAGGTGCTTCCCTAAACTTCCTGACGGAGCAGCCCAGGGATTGTGGAGTGCACGTGTCTGATCTGGGAGGTGTGGGGGTCACTGCAGCCACAGGGATGGAGAAAAGATCCGTGAGATCCGCTGGATTCTGCAGGAGAAAAGGGACAACTCCATTCCTGGGAGATGGGGAACTCAAACGTGGATCACAGGAGCTGATCCCTCAGGAATCCCTTTGCACACGGATTTTTGGGAAGGGCTCAGCCACACAAACGCCATTGTTTGGGATATTTTGGGTACCTCCCTGCCTCATCTGTGGGTGTCTGCTCCAGGAACGGCCCGGATCTCCTTGGTGTCCTCCATCTGCCAGATGTCCTGCATTCCCCGGGGGATCTCCAGGAATCCTGGATGTTTATCCAGGTGAATCATCCCTTTGGAGAGCAGCTCATCTTCCTCCCTCAGAGGCACCCAGGGGCTCCTCCAGCTGTCTAAGCCGAGTGTCTGCTGGAATTTGAGCTGTCTGAAACGATCCCGTTTTGCCTCCAGCTGCAGCTCCAGCGAGGCACAGGCCCCGTGTCACATCTGGCAGGGCTTTCCAGATGTGTCAGAGCCCTCAGAGGTCCCGCTGGGCTCAGGGTGCCTGGGGTGGGCAGTTAAACCGAGCTTAAAATTCCTGCTTTGCAAAAGTTTAGTTTGTCCTCACCTCAGAGACTGGAGCTGGAGCTGTGGGATCTAAACCAAACCCTCTGTTGGTACCTGGGCTCAGCTTTCAAGGAAGGGGGTTTGTTTCCCAGGATTTCGGGGTAATGTCCAGTTCTCTGAGTCTCTTAAATTGAGGTTCGACCTGTGGGAATCTCCTGAGGCAGCCAGAGAGACTGGAGCTCCAACTGCCTGGAATTCGAGATCTGGTTTGGAACAAAATCAACTCCAAGGCACCCAAATGAGGCTGATGTGACACGGGAGCTTTGGGAGGAGAGAAGCTCCAGGGAGAGCTCAGAGCCCCTTCCAGAACTGGGGACAAGGGACAGAGGGACAGGACACAGGGAATGGCTTCCCACTGCCAGAGGGCAGCGATGGATGGGAGATTGGGAAGGAATTCCTGGCTGGGAGGGTGGGGAGGGGCTGGGATGGAATTCCCAGATTTGCTGTGGCTGCCCCTGGATCCCTGGAAGTGTCCAAGGCCAGGTTGGACATTGGGGCTTGGAGCAGCCTGGGACAGTGGGAGGTGCCCCTGCCATGGAATGGGTGGCACTGAATGATCTTTAAGGTCCCTTCCAATCCAATCCAATCCAATCCAATCCAATCCAATCCAATCCAATCCAATCCAATCCAATCCAATCCAATCCAATCCAATCCAATCCAATCCAATCCAATCCAATCCAATCCAATCCAATCCCATCCCATCCCATCCCATCCCATCCCATCCCATCCCATCCCATCCCATCCAATCCAATCCAATCCAATCCAATCCAACCCAATCCAACGCCATCTAATCCAACTCATTCCATTATTCCATGAAAGGTCTGCAGGCTCCTGCCATCAGTTCAGATCTATCGGAACTGATTTAATTCCAAAGCCATTCCGGGATGGCTTGGACAACCCTGAGCAGTGGCTCCTTCTCCCTCTTCACTGGAAAGGACTGGAGGAGTCCAGATGGACCCTTCGACATCAGATGGATCCCACCTGGTGACCTGGTTTGGGACACGAATGTCGGGGCCTGGAAAAGGCCATGGAAGAGGGAATTTGAGATTGAGGTCACTCCAGCCTGGCCATTCCCTAAAAGCCACGGATGGAGTGGCCAGGGCTTGGCATTTGGGTAACAAAGGGAAGGAATTGGCTCCTCCACACCTGAAATGTAAACAGAACAAACCCATTGTGTGAGGAACTTCATGGGCAATTTGCCAAAACAAATAAACACAAAGTTGTGGGTTTGTTTTTTTTTTTCTTCCCTACTCACTAATGCTGCCAAAAGCAAGCCAGGGATAAATTCCATTTTCTATTTAGTGAGCAAATTTGTAGAAATTTATTCCTACTTTCAAACTGGGAAGCATTTCAAGCTGGGGAACACCAGTTTGGAATATCATTGACCACATCAGGCCCCAAAATAAAATGATTTAATTTTTGTCATTTTGCTGAGTCCTAAGGAGGAATTTAATTCCGTAGGTCCTGTACAGATCCTGAGATCTTTTGTTGCTCCTCCTTCTGAGCTCCCAGGCCAGGAAATAATTTTCTGCTATTAATTCAGATTTCTGAGTGTGATTCTGTTCCTACCACTCAATCACCTGGAGATCAAGAGGAAAAGCTCCAGTGAAGTTTCCACATGCACAGCCATGTTGGGATTTGACTTTGTGCTTCAACAGAAGAGATTTTCCAGATCGTTCTTTCCTACAGACTCAGAGAACTCCAATCCCGAAGCCGCCATCACTTCATCCTGCAAGTTTTCCTTGGAGGCTTCCCAGCTCCACCAAGCATATTCCTCACTGTGTGAGAACTGATGAAACTCCAGCCAAACGTGGAAGTTGCACCAGAATCCTTGGATTTAAAGGAGCTGGTTTTTGGGGATGCACTGAGGAACAAACATCTCTAAAGGCTGATGAGGTTGTGAAGTCAAACATCGCTCAACTTCTTGATTTTGGCCCAAAAAACCCCTCTTTTGGTGGAGAGGCACCAGCAGCTCTGTGCCACAGCCACAGGAAGAAGAGCCAAGGATTTGGCATCCCATTCCCACATCCCAGGGATTAATTTGGCTGCTGCCAGAGGGAAAGAACCTCATGGGCATGAAAGGCTGGATCAGGAGCTCTGTGCCGTGTGCTGAAAGAGGAAACTCCCTAAAGAGACAAGGGAGGAAGTTCTGCAGAGCTTTCCCCGAGGGAGAGAGAAACTCTGGGTTTTTCCTCCCAAATTTTGGCAGAATAAGGAAGTCTGGAGAAAAAGAAGGTCAGGAGAAAGAGAAAATCTGAAGGAAGAGAAGGTCTGGAGATAGAGAAGGTCTGGAAAAAGAGAAGGTCTGGAGAAAGAGAAATTCTGGAGAAAGAGAAGGTCTATCAACAGTGACAGAATGTGAGTGGAGGACTTTTCCAACATTACACCATATATTCTATTTTAGTAGGAAAATAAAATCATTTTGTGAAGATTTGCATCCAAAGAACAAAAAAAAAACCCTTCAGAAAACATGAATTTTCTGGAATAACAACTTATGTATCATTGTTAACCCCAAAGGCTGCAGGAAGGAGGTCCCAAATCCCACTCTCAGTTTTGGTGGATCCACTGGCTCTCCTGGCAAACGAAGTGCCTGGGCCTGGAGAAGAAAAAGTGGGAATTACTGGAAAAATGGGGGCTTATGGCAGCTGCAAGGAGGTGGCTGAAGGAATTTGTTTTCCCTTGGACTCACAAGGAGCTTTAATGTGTGAGCTACTTGTCCCAGGGTCGAAATGGGAATTCGTGGCAATAAAACCTGGCCTCAGGAGGGCTATTCAGGCTTTATGAGTTTTTGTGGAAAGATTAAAGCCCCATCCCACTCTTGCTTTTCAATTATCCCACCCTCCTGGGCTGTCTGAGTGGAGTGAGAGGTGCACAAGCCACTCATTCCTTCTCAGAATAAATAAGGATTTTTAAAACCACAGAATCCCGCAATGGTTTGGGTTGGAAGGGACCTTAAAAATGATCCAGTCCCCCCCCTGCCATGGGAGTGACACCTTCCACTGTCCCAGGCTGCTCCAAGCCCTGTCCAGCCTGGCCTTGGACACTTCCAGAGATCCAGAGGCAGCCACAGCTTCTCTGGGAATTTATTCCAAGGCCTCCCCATCCTCCCAGCCAGGAATTTCTTCCCAATATCCCATTTATCCCGGTCCTTCTCCAGTTTAAGGCCAATTCCCATTGTCCTGTTCCTCTGTGCTTTTGGGAAAGGTCCCTCTCCAGCTTCCCAGTAAAGTGACAGCAGCTCCATTTGGGTCACTGAGTCAATGCCCATTTTCCTTGGAGCTCTAATCCAAGTCTGGATTCCCTGGGCAGCTGTGGATCCCAAGCGCCAGTGGGAAGCTTGAGGGACTCCAGAAATCCTTGGGATTTACACAGAAAGGACCCCTGGGAGAACAGGCATTCCCAGATATCCATGGGATTTACACAACTAATGGCCCTTGGGAGAACAGGGATTCCCAGACATCCATGAGGTTTGCACAGAAAAAAAAGGATTTTTGGGAGAACAGGGATTCCCAGACATCCATGGGATTTGCACAGAAAAAAAGGATTTTTGGGAGAGCAGGAATTCCCAGATATCCATGGGGTTTGCACAGAAAAAAAGGATTTTTGGGAGAGAACAGGGATTCCCAGATATCCATGGGGTTTACACAGAAAAAAAGGAATTTTGGGAGAACAGGGATTCCCAGATATCCATGGGATTTACACAGAAAAAAAGGATTTTGGAGAGAACAGGGATTCCCAGATATCCGTGGGATTTACACAGAAAAAAAGGATTTTTGGGAGAACAGGCATTCCCAGATATCCATGGGGCTTACAAAGAAAAGAAAAGGATTTTGGGGACAATAGGGATTCCCGGATATTCGTGGGGTTTATACAGAAAAAAAAGGATTTTGGGGAGAACAGGGATTCCCAGATATCCATGGGGTTTGCAGGGCTAAGGACCCTTGGGAGAACAAGGATTCCCAGACACCCACACGACTTACAGGACAAAGGAATTTTGGGATTTGCATGTGGATGGCCTGGGGGGTTTCACCTGGTCTTCAGCTGCTGCTCCAGTCTGCCCAAAATTCCTTTCTTTACCTCTGAGCTGAATTCCTGCCTTGAGCTGGAGCTAATCCTACCCCATATGAAGCATAAAAACCCCAATCCTTCCAAGTATCCCTGATCCAATGAGCCCCAGGATCTATTCTTAGCCTGGCCTTTGAGCAAATCACTCTGGTTTTATTCAGGTTTATTGATAATCTGGGCTCCCCTGCGAGCGAAACAAATTGCAAATCACAAAGGTCGTCTTTAATCTGGATTTGATAAACTCATATTTTAGAGTAGGCGCATTCCTGATGTTACAGGGGAAGGAAGGAGAAAATAGGATAAGGAATGGAAATGACTCAATAGAGTTCAGGTGGAGAGAGGCCAAATCCATCTGCATGGGAATGCCAGAAAAATGCCAAGGAGAGAAGGGATGGAAGGGCCTGGAGAAGTGAGGAGCTGATCCGTGGAACTGGGGACAACATTCCATGGGGATGGGAGAAATCAGCTCCCTGCCAGCCCTGGGAATGCTTTCAGAGCTGCTGATTTGGAACAGGAGGAAGAGAGGAATCAGGTGAGGGTTAAGTGATATTGGGATTAAAAAATAATGTTCAGAGTTCTTGCATTCCCTCTCCTCCAAAAAAATGGGCAGGGATTGGTGAAATCCAGTTTGATTGCGCAGCAATAAATTGTCCCCAAAATCAATTAAAACGGTCAAATAATTCAAGGCAGTTTCTGTTTGCTTTTATTTTCATGTCAGAATTATCAATTCCATGCACAGTCCCTCTGGAACAGCTTTCACCATTCATTTTTCCATCCAAGGAAACCGAGGGAAAGGACGTGCCTGGCACTGGGGGAATCTCATTTGAAAGCCACAACCTCAGACCAACCAAACTCAGCTTCATTCGTGGAGGTGATTTCAGATTTGATGAAAAAACCCTTTGATTTCGGGCTTCATCATCTGTTTGTTATTTGAGGAACATCTTCTCAGCAGGAGGAAAAGTGTTTTCCCTCTGGGATTGTTGCCTTTCCCTTCCAGTAGATTTTTTTTTTCTCAAGTCCAGGGAAAAATAAACAGAAAGGGAAACCTGCTACCACTTCCCTGATCTGCAGACAGTAGCACTGAAAGAAAATAAACCAGGCTCCCTGCCCACTAAGGATGGGATAAAACCAATTTACCTTGGCCTTCAACTTCAGTCAGGGAAAACCCATTTGGAAATTGGGAGTGGAGGATGGAATTTTCGGATGGAATTTTTTTACTGACAAAGGCCATGAAAGAGTGGAGTGGATGCTCAGGAGTTGTCTGTGGGTACTTACTAATTTACCAGGGTTAATTTAGCTGTTCCTTTCTCAGGAAAAAAAAAATGGAATTCTCAAGGTTTTCCTTTCTCAGGAAAAAAAAAAAAAGGAATTCTCAAGATTTCCCCCTGGTCCAAATTTTCTGGGATATTTGAATTTACATTTTAACCCTCTGGAAGATCAGGAGAGCAAAGTCCAGCCCTTTTTGGAGACCACATTTCCAAAAGCAGCTGTCAAAGAGTCATCACCCAATAAAGATCTTGGCAACTGGAATTCCTGGGAGACTTTCAGAGCTTGGGAGCTTGGAGGGACTTCCAAAGGGATTTGGAAGTGACCTGGAAAGAAATTGCCACTTAATTTAGGAGGATGACATCAATAATGACAGAATGTGCAACAGAAAGCAAGAGGAGGCTGTTGCAAAATCTCCTGGCCTTAAACAGAATAGGTATGTTGGAAATTATGCAATTTTCCAATTAATTTTTGGAGTTTTGTAATTCATCATAACCAGGATATGAATTAGAATGAGTGTGTTAGTCTCAAATCACTTTTAGCCACTTAGCTGAATACTTTTACACTGATTTTACTGGGAAAATCACTGAAAATTTAAGGTTTTCTAAACAAACTCTGAGCTGCTTCAATGAGCAAGGCCCAGGAGAGGGAAACAGGTTGCTGGAATTGGATACAAAGAGTACAGGATTTATGGAGCACAAGGACACTTTGCAGGAAGCAGAAAATAACAGAGAAAGTAAAAAAAAAAAATTAAATATATTTCTGTCCCTGCCAGAGGAAAAAAATAATTACTATCCTGTCCTTTATTAGTCCATAAATTTGTGGCATGAACAGCAAGAAATCAATAACCAATAAAGGACAGGATAGTAATTATTTAATTGAAGAGAATTATGTAATTCAGAGCCGATGAACATAAATTTCTTTGGCAAAAATGCAGAAATAGGAAAAGTTTTGTGCCAGAGCCCACGTGGAGGCTGGAATTTTGTTGGCCACACAAACGGGATTTCACAACTCATGGAAAGGAACTTTGTCCTGTCCATGCTGTGACCACAAACAGCTTCAGCTCAGGACAAACATAAACACCTCGGGTGACATCACCTCCTCTGGAACCGGAGAGATCCGTGGAACAACAGGAGCTGAAGGGGAAAAAAGACAGAGGCTGCAAGAAAAAGGAAAAATTGGGAAGGATGATCATCCAAGAGGATGCTGGGGTGTAAAACGAGGCAGAATGAAAACAGAGCTGGGTTTGATGGGATAAAAGAGCTGTGCCTGCTGTGCCATTTCCCAGCTGTGCCATCTCCCAGCTCCTTGTGTCCCCCCAACCTCTTCCCTGCCACTCTGAGAAGCTCCAAAGTTCTTGTCTTGGTGCCACCCCTGGAAGCACCAAACCATCGCTGTGTCATCCATTAATTCTTGTCCTAAACCCAAGTGTGGCACCAGGACAATTCCTAGGAGGAAAATGAACTCTCCCAGTCAAAGCCAGGGCACAAAGAGATGGATTTTTACCTCCAGATGGGCTCTGCCTTGGCCATGCTTTGAGTTGCTTCAGCATCTCATGGCCAGGACGTGGCTGTGGCTAAAACAGGCCTGGCCTAAATAAAGCCTGGTTTATCTCAGGCTCTGGCTGCCAGCCAGGGAATTTTGTGCCTTTCCCAAAATCCTGGATAGTCCTACACCTTTGCATTTTTCCCTCCCCATTCCCACAAAACCACCTGGGAGAATTCTGGGGTATTTTGGTAACTCCAGAACTTGTCGTGTCTGTTTGAAAGAGAGACTGAGGGGGAGAACTCCTCGGGGTCATCCAGACCTGGTTTTCTCCTCATCTTCCAGAGGGAAAGGATTTCATCTGGCCTTGCAAATCTTGTCTTTATGCAAATCTAAAATTTTAAAACCCTGGGAAGTTGATTTTCTGCTGAAATATTTCTATCCAGGTCTGTAAAGAGATTTCTGTGGGTAAAGGATTCCACCTCACACAGAAATATTTTCATTTTTAATACACAAATACTCGAACTTCTGGAGGGGAGGGAGAAATCAAATGGGACGAGCCAAAACAAGAAAATTTAAATTAAACTGATGATATAAAAGAAGGGATAAAGAAAGAGGAGAACCTCAGGTGATTACAACGTGAAAGAATTTGGTTCAACATCAGTAAAGTGAAGTGGAGAAAATGCTGGGAATATTTTTTTCCACCTTATTGGCATTTATTGTCTGATAAAATAATAGGAAGAAAGGCTGAAAGGGGTTTCTGGGGATAATCTGATCCATCTTTCTGGCCTTTGGGTGAGAAGAGGGAATTGTACATTTGGCCCAATTGAGCAGGGAGAGCCAGCACAAGAAATAAAATGTTAATGCTATGTGAAGTGTGAAAACTCAAAGTCAAACCCAGACTGCCACAAATCTCGATGCAGCATCCCAGAAATTATGGCTCTGACTTCCGTTATTTTAGCGACATTATTGGGATCATTTTATTTTCCTTCTGATTTGGAGCCCTTAGCAAAAAAAAAATTTCAAGCTTTTGCCTGAAAAAAAAAAAGAGTCTTAAAATGTGATTTTTACAAAAAGCATTATTTTAGGGAGAGAATCCAATGAAAAAATATAAAATATTCCAAATTTGAGGTGAGCTAAAAGGAAAACAAGGGAGGAAAATGAGATAGAAGCCCCTCCTGGACAGAAAAAGGAATAGTGCTGGAAGCAGGACGAGGCGTGGGGAGATGGAAAGCGAGCGCTGACGATCAGGAGACACTTCCTGAAAAACCACAAGTGCCACTTTCCCAAGGGAAAGGGTGGGAAATCTCTTCCTCTTGGCTTCGAATTCTGGATAAAGCCCCAAGGGCCAATTCCACAGGAGCCGCTCTCCGGTGCCAGCTCAGGTTATCACTCCTGGCCCGGGCGATGTTTGGATTTTGGATTTCAGCAATGATTTCCCCCCACCTTGCACTGCAGCGTTTCAGCAGCTCCTGCCACCTGATCCTCCTTTTCCCAAATGTTTGGATTTTAAAATCCACCCAGGAAAATTCTGGCTGGAAGAAATAAAGATTCCAGGCCAGAAGATCCTTTGCCAGGGCAGCTCTTAGAACCTTTAACCCACTTTAATGTCAATGATAATGACAGCAAAAATCACTTTACTATTTGATTTTTCAATTCTTTTATCTCCCCGAGAGAAACTGAAGGTTTTAAGACATCAAACCTCCCAAAAAAACCTCTCCTGACCTGCGTTTTGCATTTTATTCAGATTATCTCTTTCCAAACCTTTCCCTGGGAAATGCCACGCTTTTCTAAAGGTCAGCTGGAGAAAATAAAAGGCTTTTTATTAAACGCAAACTGTGTGGTTTTTCACTTGTGCTGTGTAAGAATTTGCCTGTGTTATGAAGTGGAATTCAATATTTTATAAGGTAAAAGAAGTTAATATTTTTCGGATGGTGAACAACAAAAATGCCCTGCACCGGATTCGTGGACTGGGAGTGCTCCTAAAAAGCTGAAAAATTTCATTTTAAATGAAGTTTCTGGTTTTAGATTTCTTTTCTGATTTTTTTTCCCCACTATTTTGGGAATGCAGCCAGAACTCCATCCAGGTGTTGACCACGCTCTCCTCGGAGTTAAAAATCTGCATAAATAGAAATATTAGAAATATTCCCTGTGTGCAACACTTCACAGAGGGAGTTCTCTCTTCTGTGGGATGCTCATAAATTCAGAGTCCAGTTTTTTATAATATTTTAAATTTCCTTCAGTATTTAACG
Source organism: Petroica traversi (assembly GCA_025920805.1). NCBI lineage: Eukaryota > Metazoa > Chordata > Aves > Passeriformes > Petroicidae > Petroica > Petroica traversi. The sequence continues at coordinate 1,126,271 of JAHLSL010000022.1, forward strand.
AAGAAAGATGCAGCTTTAAGAGAATTTCATTCATGTTTAAGCCCACGATTCTCCACACATATTTTTGAGGCTGTTGGGCCAAATTTTGGCCAAAAATTCTTCACAAAACAGGAGCAACAGCCCATGGAATAAAGCCTGGAACTGAAACCATCCTTTTTTTCTGAGGGACACCTGGAAAAATCTGTGCTTGGGATTTATTTCTCCATCCTGACCCACCCTCAAATGTCAGTTTGCCCTGACCTCTCGGGCTAAATCTGCCCTGGTTTCAGTCTCTGCTGACTCTCTGTTTTGGTAGATTTTGGTGCTTTTTGATGGATTTTGCTGGATTTTGGTCGATTTTGGTGGTTAGGAAACTGCACGCTGGGCGAACTAAGAGTATGTAGATATCCAGACCCTAATTCCCAACGGGAAGGTTTATCCAGCACCTCCAGAAAGGAGAGACCTCAGCTGCAAAAACAAAGATCAGTTTGTGCTTCTTCTGTTTAGGAAAGGAGCTGGTTCTGCTTTGCTTAAATCCATGGGAATGCTGCTCCTCCTCAGGAAAAGGAAATTTGGATTTGTGTGGCTCTTGAAGTGAAATTCTCCATTTCAATATTTTTCTCTAGATGAGGCACTAAAAAAATTCATTCCTGGCTGCCCGTGACTGCAAAGAGAGAGTCATAAAATCATAGAATAATTTGAATTATAAGGGACCTTAATGATCATCTAAATGTTGTTAAACCTTGGAACTGGCAAAAAAAGTGGATATTCCACAGAGAATTCAAATTAATTTCTCTTTAGGATGATTCAAGGGCAAAATGGGATCCAGATATTTTGCTGATAAAAGAGGATGGAATTCCTTCAGAATGGAGGGCAGGGAAGTACAAAGGTGGCAACTATTTGGGAATATTTATTTCAGAAATTAAGTTTAATAACCCAGAACCTCCCCGCTGCAGCTATAGGAAAGTTCATGTTCACAAGTACGGAAAATAAAAATTTTCCCTGCTGTAATGTCAGGAAAAAAAAAAAGAGACTTTTTACTCCTCAAAAGCCAATTTGTTCCCTATGGATTTGTGGTTGGGGTTCATTTTTTAGCACCGCAGAACAAGGATAAAAAATTGCTTTTTAAGAGCACTGGGGTTGTTCCACACTAAAAACTTGGCCTGTGGTGGTTTTGCTGTCCTTTGAATTATCTCCTTGCCATTAAAGGCATCCAAACCCAACCTTAACCAGTCACAAAAAACGGAGTCTGAAAATTAATAGGGCTGGGAGCCCCTGTGGGAGCTCTCCCTCTTACCTAAATATCATTATCTTTTATTTATGGCCCCTCAGAACCTGCAAGGCCTCGGGGATATTTTGGCCGTGTTTATCCTATACGCTCCACGTGTTGTTTTTTAAATCCTGTCATGTCCCATATAATTGTAAGTTGTCCCCTGAGGATCTGGGCTCTGTTTTCATACAATTTCCCATTAGTTTTGTTCAGGGTATGCATTGATACCTTTTTATTTTTCCTTTCCAAACTTAACAGCATAAACAAAATAAACCCTGCCCTTTGCAGCGCTTTGTTGGCGTCTTCTCCCAAAGTCACACTAGGAATACATTTATTTTTCAGGCCAGGATAAAGAAAAAAAAATTGTTTGTACAGAAAGGAGTCAGCACTTTATATTTTGTGCTTCGGGAATGTTTTTCTGCTGCAATTTGGGTAGCTCTGATCAGAGTTTTGTTTCTTTTAAAGGTTGGGATTTAGATTTTGCTTCAGGACATTTTTCTTGCATCCCTACAAAAGTCTCCCCTTGGACTGAGTTTGGATATCAGGAAAAATTTCTTCCCTGAGAGCATTGGAGTAGAGATCCTGGGGAAAAGGTGGAATCAGCATCCCTGGAAGTGTCCAAAAACCAGGTGGATGTGACACTTCCCACCACAGCTTCATGGGCATGGTGGGATTCGGTCAAAGGTTGAACTTGGTGACTTTGTGCATTTTTCCAGCCTTAATTATCCTGTGATTCTCTGATTCCACTTAAGTCATAATTCCACCCTCCAGATATCTTCCCTCAAATCACATTAATTTTTAAGTAAAATCCCCCAAATCACATGCAGGGATTGACCCCACCCCACTGCAGCCGCCCCTCGCTTGGATGATTTTCCAACTCGACTGATCAAACCTCATCAATACCATCGATTATCAATAATAATCTGGAATTAATTAACACTAATTCCTGCTCCTAAGGAAGCCATGAAAGAATCAGAGATAATAACAATAACAATAACAATAACAATAACAATAACAATAACAATAA
>JAHLSL010000022.1:1137410-1191409 GCA_025920805.1 Petroica traversi
TTGGTTTGGTTTGGTTTGGTTTGGTTTGGTTTGGTTTGGTTTGGTTTTTTTTTGTTTTTTGTTTCCGTTGGTTTGGGTTTTTTGTTGGTTTTTTTTTTTTGTTTTGTTTTGTTTTTAAATTGTGTGGGATGAACTCCTTTGGAATAATATCTCTGATATTCCTTGGGAAAACTCTCTGTGTCCTCTGCATCTCCAGACAAGATCACAGGGATTTTCTAAAAAAAACACCCTGTGAGAGTTGGGATTGTCCAACCTGAGGAGGAGAAGGCTCCAGGGAGACCTCAGAGACCTTTCCAGGGCCTAAAGGGGCTCCAAGAGAGCTGGAAGGGACTGGAGAAAAGGGATGGAGGGCATGGAATGGCTTTGAGCTGGAGGAGGGTGTGTTTAGATGGGATATTGGGAAGGAATTCCTTATTTTAAGGTGTTCTCCAGGACATTTTGGACATAATAATGTTTTCAGGGACATCAGTTCACTCCTGCACATGGAATTGTAGAGAAAGATCCTTCAAGGAATCCCTGACTTGACCCTCATCCACTATTGGAATTCTCCTCATAAAATTCATGGAATTCTCCCCACCTCTGGTCACAGAGGCCTGGGAATCCTGTTGGAATATTAAGACAAGGAAGAGTTTGGGTATCTCATCCCTGTTTGTGTCTTTCTAAATTGCCCTTCCCACCCCAGAACAGCCACAAATTTTCCTTGGCCATCTTTTTATTATTAATTTGTTATTAATAATTAAAAACTCTGGATATCCTTGAGAGTGTCAACTCTGCTTCAGCCGATTTTTCCTCATGCCCATCCATCACATCCAGTCCTTCGTGCTCTGCAGAAATGAGATAAAATCTTGTTTTTCCTCATCCCAGCTCTCAAAAGTGACTCATTAATGTTCTCCCGCGGCTTCGGGTCCTGACAAAAATAAATCAAACGAACAAAGAGCAATTTTCCATCCTCGCCCTCCGTCTTTCCTTCTCCGCCTGCTTTTATTTGCTTTTCCTCTTGGATAAACTGTTTGGAAAACATTGCAGGAACACTTAATTTGGATGACATGAAAGCAAATTCCCCCGGTTGGTTAAGGGATGTTTTGCCTTCAGGAACACACGAACAAATTTGGGGATAATTTTCCTATCAAAAGACAGAATGTTTGGACCGAAGGGAGAATTTACCCAACCTGAATTCCAGGGATAATGTTGATGGGAATGAAGGATACGGAGCACAGGGAATGAGAAAACCTCACCAGAGATGCCCTTTGGGGTTTCAAACCTTCCAATTCCACCGTTTGATGGTGGAAGAATTTCTTTTTGGTGGCAGCTTCCAGAGGAAATCTGAAATCCATTTTCCCAGAAATGCTCGTGGAAACTGAGCCGTGCATTTTTGCTCCTCGTGGCTGCAGTGTGGGAGCGGGAGCTGGAAATCCTTGGGATCATCACAAACCAAAGGAATTGTTCTCCAAGGTCACTAATTTGAAGGGAATGTCACAGTTTTGGGACACTTGAGTGGTTTTTGCTCTGCACGTTTTGTCTCCTCTCCGTGGCGTGGCTGGAATAGTTGATGGATTAAAGGGAGTAATCAGGAGAGCCAGGTTGGTGTTTATCCCAAGAAAAAGGAGCCCCAAACCCAAAAGAGATTCTCCAGGAGGGAATTTTGTGTATTTTCCTTTCCTTTTTGGGAAGACGAGCGTTTTGACCGACAGGAATTTACAGGTTTATGTTAATACATAAAAAAGGGAGATTGTGCAAGAATTGGGTGTTGGGACAGGGACTGGGGTGGATTTTCCCTTATGGGATCCTGTGGAATTCCTCATCCTGCAGAAGATCTGACCCTTCCCAGCATCCCAGAGCCCCCTCCACACATCAGCACTTTCCCAAATCCTGCAGACGATTCACTTGGTTATTTTTGATCCCTCCAGGACTGTGTGGGCCTGGAAAATGGGAGTTAAATGTTTTAAAAATCAAAATTACCACACGAAGCTGTGCCAGGGGAGGTTTAGGTTGGATATCAGGGAAAGATTCTTCCCTCAGAGGGTGCTGGGCACTGAAAAGGCTCCCCAGGGAATGGGCACATTCCCAAAGCTGCCAGAGATCCAGGAGCGTTTGGGCAGGGTCAGATTTTTGGGATTGTCCTGTGCAGGGCCAGGAGTTGGAATCCCTGTGGGTTTCTTCCAGCTCAAGATATTCTCAGGGTCACCAGAAATGCAGAGAACCAGAAAGATCTCATTGACAGATCCCAGGGAAGCGTTTTCCTGGATAAATTAAGAAAGAAAATAAAATGTTCTGCTCCCATCCCTTATTACCTCATTACAACTCTTTTCCTTCCTGCACCAATTCCAGACATCCTCTGGATATTCTGGGATGGGGAATCAGGAATTGGAGTGGTTATTAAATATTCTGTTGGCAGCCAGTCTGTGCTGGACATTCCTCACTTCTTGGAATTCTGTCACGGCTACGTCTCACTCACCTTCCCACATAATCCAGCAGGCCCCCTGCAGCCTATGGTGCATATTTGGGATATTCTTCCCAAAAATATTCCTGCATCATGAAGCAACTACTGGTGATGCTGGGGCTGTGACTCCCGTTCCACTCCTTTCACAGGAATGTCCCTTTCAGTCAGTCAGGGAATCACAGAATGCTTCAATTGGAAAAGATCTTTCAGATCATCCAGTGCAAGCTGTGATACTGCGATCCCACGGCAATTTCCAGAGATCCTGGATGTTTGCAGACCACCTGAGTTTTGGATTTGGATTATTGTGATGCTGAGCAGCACCTTTAAAATCCTGGAAAGACTCTTGGCTCTGTTGCAGGGACTTTGTAACCTCAGAAATATCTGTCAATACGTTTTTACCTAATTTTAACTATTTAAACCTCAGTCATCCAGCTTGGCTTTGGAGTTAAAAAGAGAGACGAGTTCTTTCCCCTCCTGAGGGGGAGAATAAATCCCTTTCTGGATTTATTTTTTCCTCTACACTGATTTTAGGGGGTGACCACACAGATAAAATGAACTGAAACACTCCCATCCTTTATTCCACAGCATCCAAGCTCTTCACTTTGAAACTGAGCTTAATCCTTGTCCTTTCCACTGGCAGGAGCCCTTTTAATGAATATTTATTTAAAGGTTTTACTCTTTCCAAGCCTGGAGTGAGCAGAGATATTCACGTATCAGCAATGACCAACAACTCCACAAAACAGGGGCAGCACTTGTGATAAGATTTTATCTGGAATAAATTTGTCTTTCTGGTGTTAGAACCCTCATTTATCTGGTGGCTTTTTTTTTTTTTTCCCCCGCTGAATTCCCATTCTTTCAACACCAAATTTCCTCTGCTGTTTTAACAACGCAGCAGGGATTGATTCCATGCAGGAATCTGGTGGCACGTTCATATTCCTTGTGTCTTTTTTATTAGGGCTGACTGGGATATGGTACAAGTTAAGGGCAGCTCTGTAATGGCTTGCACATGAGGGCTGCAGGAAAGGATGCCGTGTCCTTACCTTCATCCAGCTCCAAGAAAAGGGGGGAAAAGGGAGAAGTAAAAAAAAAAAAGAACACGTTAATCATTTATTTCTGTTTCAAACATGTGCAAATTCCATATGGGGGCAGTGCCTGGATAAAAAAAATCCAGTGGAAGGGGTAAATAAAACAACAAGTGTCCCTCTCCCACAGGGATAACAAAGAACACAGTCCCTGGAAAAGGTTTGTCTAAACAAACTAACAATAAACAGGAGCAGCAAACCCAAACCAAAACACGGGGAAGGAATCAGAAGAAAGGCAGGAGGACCTCAAAGCCACGTGTGCGTGTGTGGGGTGGGAGGACATCGAGTTTCTGTAGCCACTCTGGGCTTTGATCAGGGTCAGATGTGGGGACAGAAGGACAAATGGTCACTTGAGTGGGCAGAAAGGAGGACAAGGCTTTGTCTCCACTGACTTCATCCAGGGGCAGCAGGACAAGTGAAAGAATCCCGGAATTCCTGAGTTGGGAGTGACCCACGAGGGTCATGGAGAAAATTCCTGAAGATGAGAGTGCAAGGCTGGTGTCGATGGTGGGACACACAGAGGATGGACACAGAGGGGTGAAATGTAGGGAAAAGGTGGAATCCCCCAAAAATGCAGTGGGAGCTCACAGAGGAGCAGCAGATGTTGTTCTCCAAGCCTTGGATTCAATGGGTTCACTCCCAAAACCACCACGGGGGTGGTGGGAATCCCTCCTCATTTTTTGTCAGTGTTTGGAGGAAGGACGCTCATGGGAAGGCCATGGTTTGTGTAAAAACACTTCAATTTTTAATTAAAGTTTCTGTTCTCCACCCCTGATAGCTGCATGACAGATCAGCCGCCTCCAAATTCCAGGGAATTTGGGGTGAAAGTTCTTTGGGCTTAAAAACCCAACTCTGCCCATGGCAGGGGGACCAGACCTGAGCTCTCTGTGACAGTCCTGTGTGTCAGCCAAATACAGATCACCCAGTGGTGCCAGGCCAAAAAACTCAGAGGAAAATCTGGGCTTTATCAACTTCTCCAGACCTTTGGATCTGTCCAGTGGGAAGCAATTTTCCCTGGGATTACACCCATGTGGACACACAAATGTGTGTGACAGGCTCACCCTGTGACGGGATTTTGGTAAATTCTTGCTGTCTGTGCTCCTAAAAGAGCAGGTGAAAGTTCCTTTTATCAAACAGGGACCTCATTCCCATTTCTGCCTTGTTTATCTTCCCTAGGAAAAAAAAAAAAAATTCTCTGTATCCAGAAGGGAAGATTGACCAGATACAGATTTAAAGGATGTTTTCCATAATTTCAGCTTCCTTCATCAATGCATCCACACCACAGGACGAGCTGCAAATTGAATTCAGTCTGTTCTCACCTAATGGTTTCCAAAATCTTACAAGAACAGCCTCACTCATAAAATCTGCCTTTTATTTTAGGTTGTTTACATTTGTCACCATGATTCCACAGCTGATTTAAATAAAAGTCACTTCTCTGACTTCCAGTGCGCAGTGATTTATCAAATTTGATGTTTAACCCTAGTGAATCACAATCTGCTGTTTTCTGGTGGTAACTTAAACCAGGAGGCAAAATGCCAAAGAAAAACCTAGAGCAAAACAAAAAAGAGAATGGCAGCATTTTTTCAAAGAAAAAAAAAATTAAATTCTGTGTATTTTGGTGAACATCGGGTTGTAGATCACATTCTGAGCTATGGCTGCTCTTGAGAACTTCCTTTAGCGTTTAGGCCTGGTTTAAATCATGGAAGTGTTGAGAGAAGGGAGTAGAATTTTCTTTTTTTTGGATGCTATGCTTGACTTTCCTTCAAAATGTTTATGGTCACCATGGCCTGAGACCGTCCCATCAGCCCAGATGGGGTTATTGGAGGTGCTGAAAGAGGGCAGGCAGGTCAGGAGAGACTCCTGGAATCATTTAGGGTGGGAACGATCCCTAAGATCCCAAATTCTGCACTGCCAAGGTCACCACGGACCTGTGTCCCCAAGTGCCACATTTAAATAGATTTTAAATCCTTCCAAGGATGGAGATCCCTCCACTGCCCAGGGATGGACAACTCTTTCCATGAAGGAATTTTCCCAATATCCAACCTGAGCCTCTCTTGGCACAACCTGAGCTCATTTCTTCTCCTCCTGTCCCTGTTCCCTGGGAGCAGAACCTGATCCCATCCTGGCTGTCCCCTCCTGGCAGGGACTTGTGCAGAGCCACAAGGTCCCCCCGGAGCCTCCTTTTCTCCAGGCTCCCTTTCCCAGCTCCCTCAGGGATTCTCCAGCCCCTTCCCAGCTCCGTTCCCTCATGGTCACCACGGTGTCTTCCACAGAGGAAGAACCCAAAATAAAAATATACTTTCCAGGGTCATTCCCTTCCAGTTACGGAGTGTCCCTCCACATTTCCTGAGGACAGGAATTGTGGCATGACCTGAGGGATTGATAGGAGCTTCACGAAAACACCGCGGGGGGGATTGATTTAATTTCATCTCAATTCTCAGAGTACTTCAGAGATGATAATTTTTGAAGTGTCACCGCGCACTAAAAGATCTATTTAAAAAAAGTTTCTATCAAATTGGATTGAAAAGAGAATCGTTCTTGCAATTTTCCTGCTCTAAATGAAAACAGCCTGTGTAGGCTTTGGATGACATACAATGAAAGGGTCTTGCCTGCCAGCTGCTCATAATTAAACAAATCTCTTTTTTTTTTCAGCAAAATAATCTTATTTTTTTCCCTCCTCACATGCAGAATCCTGCCCAAATCCTCTTTCCCATTGGTATAACCCACGTTGCCTTTATTGTCAGGAATTTTGCAACCTTCCAAGGAAAAGACCTGACGGAGAAATTTCATTTCAGCCCTCTCCAGGATCTGTTTTCTGCCTGAAAATCCGGCCCCTTTGGTGATTCACATTCATGACCTGAAAGCACGAGCCGGGTAATTCAAACAACAGTTGAAATATTAATTAAAACACAGATGTAATTCCAAAGCAGCCATGCCAAAAAATTACAAGTTACATTTCTAGACAGTTGTTTTGAGGCTGCATTTTTTTTGCACGGCGCTTTGGACGGATTCGGGGCTTTCGTTGTTGTTTCTGGAGGATTATTTGCTCTTTTTTTTTTTTTTTTCTGCTTCCATTTGATCTGGAATCTTTGTCTTTCATTACTGCAAAGCCATTTCCTCCCCGCTGCTCGAGCCCTTGAGTTGATTAAGTGGTACAAAGCATTCCTGGGCCGCTCAGTAAATAACAATGCAAACATGTTTATGTAACACTTTCATGTGCTAATGAGGTTTTTATGTTGGAGTTGAACGCTCGCTGTCCCGGAGTCTGGGACTCCTCAGCTCTTGGCTCTTTGATGTGAAAGGAGCACATTCGGTTTTCATTTTGCCCGGGATGGAGCTGCTGTTTACCCTCGCTGTCACTTCTCCACAAGGGAATGCTCTGGATCTGCTGTGCCGGGAGGAAAGGGAGGTTTTCATGGAGTCCCCGTGTTTGGGACTGCAATAAATTCTCCAGGAGAAATTTCCTGATCCAAGCTTGGTGAAACCATTTGAGAATTTAAATTGGAGCTGCATTCCGTGGGTCTTTAGGATAAAATGCTCATGGATGGAAGTTTAGGTAATTTTTCCTGTCCATCTGAGGGATGACTTCAGGGGAAGTGGGGACAACAAGCACCGAGCTCTTCCCTCTGCTGATTCTTCAGCTTTTGACTCTGATGTGAAGGGAGAACATTCCGTGTTCATTTTGCCCGGGATGGAGCTGCTGTTCACCCTCGCTGTCACTTCTCCACAAGGGAATGCTCCAGATCTGCTGTGCCGGGACTGAAGGGAAGGAAAGGGAGGTTTTCATGACATCCCCGTGTTTGGGACTGCTTATAAGTTCTCCAGGAGAAATTTCCTGATCCAAGCTTGGTGAAACCATTTGATAACGTAAATTGGAGCTGCAGTCCATGGGTCATTGGGATAAAATGTTCATGGATGGAAGTTTAGGTAATTTTTTCTGTCCATCCGAGGGATGATTTCAGGAGAAGTGGAGAGAACAAACCCTGAGCTCTTCCCTCTGCTGACCAGTGACAGGAGCTGGCTGGAGCGGTGCCAGGAGGGGTTTGGGTTGGATTTCAGGAAAAAGTTCCTCCCCCAGGGGGTTCTGGGCACTGCCCAGGCTCCCCAGGGAATGGGCACATTCCCAGATCTCCAGGAATATTTGGACACCACTCCCAAGGATGCACAGGATGGGATTTTGGGGGTGAATGTGCAGGGCCAGGACTTGGATCAAAGATCCTTGTGGATCCCTTCCCACTCATGGTATTTAATGATTCCGTGATTCTCTGAGTTCCATCTTGGTCAATTTTACATAAATTCGGCCAAAAACTTCCTTAATTAGAAAAAAAAAAATCCACTAATTTTTACAACCTGAGCTATAAGGAGGAAAATTTCTGAAATTCTACCAAATGAGTGTTTTTCACAAACTAGGCATAGAGGGAGATTTATCACACACACCCCAAATAATTTTGACTTGGACTTTTCCTAAATCCATCAGTGTTGGAGGCAAGTATTGGACACACGGAATGGGTCTGATCCAGGCTGAAAATTCCAAGGACACTTAGAAAGCAATTTGTGCCAGCAAATTCCACATCAATCTCTGAGTCCCACCCAAACCCTGGGTCTCTATTAAAAGTTCGTGTTGAATTCTTCCTAATCTTAATGAGGGCAATTAACACGAGGAGTAGTTTGGCAAAAATAAAGCTTTATTTGAGAGAATAATAGTAAGAAATTAGTGTGATATTTTATGTTGCCAGTCAGGTCAATGGGAATTTGCTTTCCCATTCAATTCTGTGAAATCATGGCAAAAAGCTTGATGTTTTGTATAAAGAGCGCACAGGCCATTGAATATTATTTGTGCCAAATGAGGGCCATGAATCAAAGCTTCTTTAATAAATCCCAGGAGTTCTGACTAACTTTGGCATCTGGAACAAAATCTTGAGGATCCATTGTTCAGGAAAATCTTCCTTTGCCCGAGAAGCTTCAGTTTCAATGGGGAAGCATTTGAGGAGCAAATGATGATCAGAGCGATCCTGGCTCCCAGGGAACTGGCCACACTGACAGGCAGTGCTGAAATCCTTCCCCTCCAAACCTGCTTTCAATTTCTGGAAAAGGGACCATTCCATGGACATAATCTAAGATCAATCTGTGAGAATTATCCCACAGAAAGATCCGAACCCGGAGCTCAGCTGCCACAGCCTGGGACCCCTCACCTCTCCTCAAGCCACGAGGCCAAGGGGACTCTCCTGGAGAAACTCTCCTGCTTTCCACCACTTTTATTTCTGCTGGCAAAGGTTTCACAACAAGCAGGTATTTATGGAAAAGATGTTTCCTAGCTCTGCTGTCTCTATTTTGGGAATATTTTTTTTTCCAGTCTCATGTCCTGTGGGGTTGAGGGTGGTCCATGGAGTGCCGCTCTTGTGACAGGTGGCAGAAGAGGAGGCCAAGCTTGCTGTCATTCAATGTAAATGTTCTTTAAAGGGTTCTACTCCTCCACAGCAACACTTGGGAATGTCTGCAAGGTCATAAAGCCTCTAAATAAATTGTTGGCCTCAGGACCTGGCAAAGCAAGGAGAGGGAAAAATTCATTCCAACCCAGCCCCAAAAACCAGGGGATGAGGCAATGTCCTTCCTTTGTGCTTGGTGAGTTCTCCTTATCACTTATCTCACCTTGATTTACCCCCTCAGCACTTCCCAGAGCACCCAGTTGGTTTCCAGATCTCATTCTCGGGCTTTATTCCTGCACTCATTGGCTGGTAACACTTTGCAGATGTTCTATTGTCCTCCAGGTGATGGGGAAAATGTTTTGTCTAAAATTCCTTTCTTTTGTGGTGGATGCTTTGTGTTCCTGGCTTTTCCCAGCCTAAATAAATGGACAACCACACCAACACTTCTTCTGTCTGCAAATCCAGAGATTTTCCTTGATTTAGGGGCTGGAAAATTTGTCCTGAGCCTGGAGAAAAGGAGGCTCAGGGGAGACCTTATTTCTCCCTACAGTTCCTTGAAAGGAGGTTTTGGTGAGGCAGGAGTTGGTCTCTAATCACAGGTAACAAGTGATAAGAACAAGAGGAAATGGCCTCAAGTTGCTCCAGAGGAGGTTTGGATTGGATATTACATGGAAAAAAATCATGGAAAGAGTTTTAAAGCCCAGACAGCCCAGGGCAGTGAAGGGATCACCATCCCTGGAAGAGTCAGAAAAATGAGTGGAAGTGGCACTTGAGGACATGATGGTGTTGGGTTGGCACTTGGATTTGATGACCTTAAGGGTCTTTTCCAACCTTAACAATTCCACGATTCTCTGATTCAGGTCTGTGCTCAGATCTCTTTACATGGGGAGTCACTGCATTGCTTCCCTGTTTGTCCTTCCCAGAAGAAGAATTCCATCTCCCTTCCCATTTCTGGTCACTGTTGCTCCTTTTCCTTCCACCTGGACCCTTTGAGCTCCTCGTTCCCCACATCAGAGTGGGCTTTATCCACCTGTAGAAGGCACTGGAAAGTCCAGGGCAGGATGATTTTGTGTCTTGTGGTGCTGACTGAAAACCCTGGATGTTGCCCAGGCAATGGAGCCTCTCCAAAGCTGCAATTTTAGCAGCAGGGATCCTTTCCAATAAAAGGATCACCTACCTTTACAGGTTTGGCTTGCTGATCTTCGAAGTCTTTTTCAATATTAATTGGATTTTTGGAGTCTGGGGTTGGCAGGGAGTGGAGGCTGAACTTTAGAACTTTCTCCTCCACCTCTGGGACACTGTGCCTGTTGCACCTTAATTTCTGTGGCTTTCTACTTGTGCTTCTTCCTTATTTAGGGAATGAGTTTTCATATCTTTGAGAGTTAAACCATAAGCCAGGCAAGATTTGTGGTGTTAAATAGATTTCTCTTCCTATAAATATGTCAAGGAGTACCTTCTCTCTAAAAATGAGGTCTCGGGGAAATTTCTCTTTCCTGTCAAATTCCAAAGTCACAAATTGTCATTGGCCGCTGCTGTATCTTTGTTCCAAAATTACATTTCCTTGTTTAAAGAGAGATTATCTAAGAGATAACATCAATTGTCAGATGAATTAATTCTTCCTCGAGGCTTTGGGTCAGTCAGGTAGATAAAAACACACCAATGATGCTGCCAGGCTTATTCCTGACATTAATTTTTCCTCCCCCAAGAAATGACAACTTTGACACCCATCCTTATCCCGTTTAATTCCTTCTGCTGGCATCTGGTTGAGATTTTGTGCTCAACCGTTCTCATTTCAACAGGCAGGAATCTTGCCCAAGCTGGGCAAATCTCAGCCTTATTTCTCAAATATTTGGTTTAAAAGACATAAAAAAAAAATAAATGCATCGTGATTCAGGTCATCCTGTTAAGAAGTGGGCTTTCACTCCAGGCTTAGAAACTCCAAGCAGGTTCCCTGTCTTGGAATATTTTGTTTTCTGGAATAAATTATGTGAGCAGGTCTAATCATAATGATAAAAAATAAAAAAAGGAAAACATTGTCAGAGGTCCAAATGTATGAATTTTATGTCATTAAAAGCTTTTATTCTGGTTCCCATTCTCGCTCGTGCACAGATTTATTGAAAAAAAAAATTTAAAAGACCTGACATTTCTTCATTTTCCACTTAGATTATTGTGGTTAAGTCAAAAAGAAGTGTCAGGGCTTAGGGAGCTGAAAGCAGCTCCGCTTTTTCCATTGTGACTTGGTCACATGGTTCCCATTTGTTCCATGAAAAACCTCCTGCTTTGGGTTATTTTCCCTGTCTGGAGCGAGATAGAATTCCAGCCCTGCTGCCAAAATCTCCTGTATCGTGGAGGAAACTCTGGCATTTTGGGCCGTCTGCCTGGGTTCAGCATTTCCCACAAGGAGATGCTTTATTGTTATTATTATTATTATTATTATTATTATTATTATTATTATTATTATTGTTGTTGTTGTTGTTGTTGTTGTTGTTGTTGTTGTTGTTGTTGTTGTTATTGTTATTGTTTTTGTTGTTGTTGTTGCTATTATTGTTGTTGTTTTGTAATTGTTATTATTCTTTTTTCTTTTTTATTTTCCATTTAATTTTTACTTTTATTTTTATTTTTATTTGTATTTGTATTTTTAAAAATTAATTTAATTTAATTTTATTTTATTTTATTTCATTTCATTTCATGTCAATTTTAATTAATATTATTATTTCCAATGGGTTCAGGAGATGCTTCAAGTCGTTGCTTGAAACCCTCCTTAGGGCACGAGGAAGAAAGCCTTGGGGACGGTCCCAAATCACAACAGAGGAGATGTGGGGTCAACTCCACCTCCCGTCACATTTGGGATTTATTCCAGGTTGGAATACCTCAAAACCCTGCCAGAATCCATGGAAAGCTTTTAGGGCATGTGGATCAGTCCCATCATGTCCATGTTTTGTTTGCAGCAGGTTTTCAAGGAAGAAAACAAATCTCCCAACATTTCCACAGAAAAGTTGTGTGTGGATTCCAATGCAGGTGAATTCTGGATTTGTGAACTGTTGATCTTTGATTGTTGCCCTACAGGATTTTAATCCATCTCAGTTCCATGGAAAAACGAGTTGGTTTAAGTTCTGAGAGGGGAAAACAAGATTGGTCCTGTCCCAGACAAAAATATCTCTACGATTATGGGTTTTTGCCAGTGGGTTCCTTGGAATTGGAATTCTATTGGAATTCTATTGGGATCAGTAGTGGCCACTGAGCTTCAATTCAGAACCTCTTCAGTAAAGATTTCCATCATTAAAGATACAGCGAAAAGGGAAGGAAAATAAAAATAAAATTGAGAACAGACTTAAAGATGGCATTTAATTTCAATATAGATCTACTGATCAATGCCAAAAATTACTGATGGATTAAAAAAGAAATACATTTTTATGATGGATTGAAACGACTGCTTGGAATTATTTCTTTTGCAATTAGCTGGATTTAATTTAGCTTTTATTGACCCCACAGACAGGAGGGGAGATGCCCTCATCAGGTGAGACCAGCCCCACCTAAATTCCTAGAGCTGTTCTTAAACCAGCCACAAACACAAGAATTCCAAGATGTCATATGAAAACAGCACTAATTTAAGGAAAATGCCGTTCAGAACCAGGGAAATATTTCATTTTATTAGCATGGAATTGTCACATTTTGACACTGCCAGCAGAAAAATATTTGTGAAAAGGGAAACATCTTGTTCCAATCAAGGGAAATGTTTCATTTCTGCTTTCTCTGTTTGACACAGCAGAGCACAAAGTTGCTGCTCCACGCATGTGACGTGTCGTGTAAAATTAATAACAATGAAATTGCAAAGTCGGGGGGGGGGATTTCAGAAAGGTTTATTTTGGGGGGGATTTTTTTCAACTTAAAATTTGCTGAAGAACAAATGCTGGGATTTTATTTCTGAAATCTCTCTGGGCTTTAATTCAAAATAGACTTTGTGTTCCTCGAAGTTCATAACTGGACCGAAATCTGCAATAAAAAATCTCACCTTCATCTCTCCCCTGCAGTTTTTTCCTCATTTATCTTTTAATGTTATGATAGCAAAATCATGGAATAACGGTAGAAATTGTCATTTCTAGAAGAAAAAGACTCTTCTGAACAATTAATTATGGAAAAATGCTGTGACAATTCATCATAATCATAGAATTACCCAATGGGTTGAGTTGGAAGGGACCTTCAAGGTCTTCCATTTCCATGGGCAGGGACACCTCCCACTATCTCAGGTTTCTCCAAGCCTTGTCCAACCTGGCCTTGGGCGCTGCCAGGGATGGAGCAGCAAAAATTTCTCTGGGAAAACTCTGCTGGAGCCTCCCCACCCTCCCAGGGAAGAATTCCGTCCCAATATCCCATCTGAATGTCCCCTCCTTCTGCTTAAGTCCTTGCCCTGTCACTCCATGTCCCACCAGTGTGGGATTCATTTGTCTGGAGAAGGCTCTGACCTGGTTTTGCTGCAGCTGAGGGCAAGATCTTCATAAATAATCTCTGAACACAGAAAATATTGATTTGGAGCTCAACCCTTGGGAAGTGCCGACCTCAGAAAAGCATCTGAGGTTTTCCAAAGGCATTTTTCCTTCTGAGGAAACACCACCTAGGAAACATTTTCCATTAAAAACCACTGAGGGGGGGTGGGATAACCCAGAATATTCCACCACAAATATGAGAAACCCACAGTCCCACCATGGATTTGAAGTGATTTACTGATTCTCTCTATGATTTCTCTCTAATCTTCACCACCACCTCGACTGTGGTGAAAATTTAGGGATAAAAAATTTTCTCCGAAGCGTTTCCATATTTTGCCATAATAATTTTTTTCCCTGTGATAAAATCTTCCCCCGTGTGTAATCCACGCCCAGGAATGAGTTTTTCCTCGAGGTTCAGACTTGTTCATACGTGTTCCAACCTTCACTCGTTGCCACGTTCTCGTTTCACTCCAAATCAGAGAGGAAAATTTTGTAACACCAGAAGCCCCAACAGCTGCTGGAAGTCAGATTTGCATTCTATCTCTGTTTTCCCTAACGAAGATTGACTGGGAGCTTGGAAAGAGAGAATTCGTTGGATTTGGTTTTGTTTGGGTGTTTTCTTCCCTTCAGTCTGGAGCTCAAGGGTATTCAAACAACAGGAAAAACCACTCAGGAAATACTTGGAGATCTCCAGAAAAAATCAAAGGGAACAAATACATTTCTTTAAATTATTTCTGGGGCTTAAGTATGGATGAAAATAATCTCTGATATTTTAGACTGGAAAAAAGAAATAAAATTCATCTCCCTTCAACGTTCTCGTCTGCATTTGTAGGAGCTCTTCCAGCAGAAAATTTAAAGGTGGTACCTTTGATTCATGTGAAATT
Organism: Petroica traversi; assembly: GCA_025920805.1. Taxonomy (NCBI): domain Eukaryota; kingdom Metazoa; phylum Chordata; class Aves; order Passeriformes; family Petroicidae; genus Petroica; species Petroica traversi. The sequence goes on from JAHLSL010000022.1 coordinate 1,151,727, forward strand.
AGGAGTAATTTTTAGCTCATCTTTATTTTGAATTTTAAATTTAAATTTAAAATCCTGGTATAGATTAGGGGTCATCTTTAGTTCATCTTTATTTTGGCTTTTAAATCCAAATTTTAAATCCTATCATAAATCAGGACTCATCCTTATTTCATCCCAATTTTGATGGACTCCCCAGCATCAAAATCCCTTCAGGAATTTTGAATTTTTTCAGTGTCACAGCCCTGACCTGAGACTTCATTCATTCATCCCATTCTATCCCCTTCCCACAGCTCCAGTCTGGAACAACGGACGTTCATCAACTCAGTTTAATTTAAATGATTTCATTCAATTATCAATATTAATTGCTCTGCAGACATCCAGCAGCATCGAACACTCCTTGAGGAATCCTTGCTGCATTTCCATTCCTCTTTCTCTCCGCGCCAGCAATGATAGAAACAATCCCCACAGCTTTTTTCCATAACAGAGGGATGAGACTCCTGGAACCCAGAGCTCCCGTTTTTTTTTTCCCTGGATCAGGAGCTGGAAGAGCGGGCCCAATGAGCTGGCGATGAGCGTTCCTTGGCGGTGATCCCGTGAGATTCCAGGGATTTTGGATATCCCGCACTCACGCGGATTTGTGCTGCCTCCCACACGTTCACACACAAGTGCAGTTAAGTAGAACCATCTTCCCACTCTGGATCCATTGTCCATATCCATATTCCAGCATCTCCCAGCCTATGGAGCATCTCTGCGGGCTCTGACAGGCACTTATCTCTCTTCTCCATCCTCCTTCCCAAAAGGAAGGCAGAAATCCGGTGCTGAAGGGAAATTTGAGAGGTGAGAGAAGGTGGAAATTCCAGTTCCTGGACACAGGATAGTCCCACTGTGCAAAAAACAGCAAAGAGTTACAGAATCATGGAGACATCATGGACCAAAAAGACCTCCAAGATCATCAAACCCAACACTTTGAACACTCCCATGTTCACAAAATGTGGGATATTTGAGAGGTGGGAGAAGGTGGAAAGATTCCAGTTCCTGAACACAAGACAATCCCACCATGCAGAAAATGGGAAAGAGTTACAGAATCATGGAGTCATCATGGACCAAAAAGACCTCCAAGATCATCAAACCCAACACTTTGAACACTCCCATGTTCACAAAACGTGGGATATTTGAGAGGTGGGAGAAGATAAAAAGATTCCAGTTCGTGAACACGGGGTAATCCCAGCAAATGGGAAAGAATTACAGAATCGTGGACTTTTCATGGATCAAAAGGATCTCCAAGATCATCAATTCCAGCCTTAAACACTCTCACATCCACAAAACGTGGGATATTTGAGAGGTGAAGATAAAAAGATTCCAGTTCCTGAACACAGGGAAATCCCAGTACGCAGCAAGGGGGAGTTACAGAATCATGGAATCACCAAAAGGACCTCCAAGATCATCAAGTCCAGACTTTGAACATTCCCACATCCACCAAACCATATTGGAAGTGCCAAATCTGCTCGTTTTTTTTAACCCTTCCAGGGGTGGTGACTCCACCCCTTCCCTGGGATTCCTGTTCCAATGCTTCATCATTCTTTCAGTGAAAAAATTATTCCTGATATCCAACATGGCACAGCTTGAGGCCATTTCCCCTTGTCCTGTTGTTCCTCAGGGGATGAGGCTGATCCCTGCCCTGCCATTGGCTCCTTTCAATTCTCCCCTGAATTTATTCCTCCTTTTCTCCTCCTTGTGCTTCAGTCCTTTCCCCACTTTCATTCCCTTCTCTGGATGTGCTCCAATCCCTCAGGGTCTTTCTTGTTCTGAGGGAGTGAAAACTGATCCCAAGATTTGCGGGAAAAGGGAACTGCTTTGATTCCTGACAAAACAACCCCTGCACAAACCTTTTCCAAAGGGAATCCTTCGTGTGGGGATGGAAACGAGATCAGGCACAAAATTCCACCTCAGGAACTCGTGCTCAGCTCGTGTTATTGATTTCAGAAGAGGAGACAGCTCGTGGAAGGTCAGTTTTCCACAGATAAATTTTGTAACCTTAAAAAGTCGCTTTGAGTCTCAGTTCTGTATCTGCCCAGTAGGAACAGGGGGGGTTATTTTAGCAGGGTGAAGTCACTTCTTCACAGTGAGGGTCTGGCTCCTCCAATGTGTGCAGGGCCCATTGGGGTTAAAACCTCGCTAAGACTTCCATAAAAATCTCCTTATTCCCAGTGCTGGCACCAGTGGGAGCTGATGGATCTCAGTGGAAGCTGCAACGTGAGCTCAAAATTCTGTTAAAATGTGGTCCAGTGGCTCAACCCTGTTTGGGGACCCATTTTGGTAAATGTGCAGCTCTTGGGAATAAAAATTCCCAAAAAATTTTTATGTCCACCATATTCCTTACAGATCCTCTTCTGGTGCTGGATTCAATCAACTCCTGCGCAGGGACTCCCACATTTACCCCATGATTTCCCGAGAAACTTTTATTCATTCCAACCGTATTCCCAGGTTTCCAGCTGCTCTTTGGCTCCAGTGGCAGGAAAATACTCTTTTCCAGCACCAGGTTATCTCAGCAGCCTGATAAGAACCCAGATTATCTCAGCTTGTCTCAGAGCCAGCCTCCTTGTGCTGATAACTTAAGTGACAATGGATATTTAACAACTAACAGCTCCCCAAAGGTGAAAGTGGAAAACGGAGCCCTTGGAACAACGGCATCCAAGAGGGAGCAAATCTTAAGACAAAAAAAATGCAGCTTATAAGTAGGTAGATGTTAGTTCAACATTTAATCTTCACCTGTTTTTGGGATAATGGAATTTTTTTATAATTAATATCCCTGTGACTCCTCAGTTAAGGAGATAATTAAGGAATTAAGCCACTCTTAGTTTTTTAGAGGGCTTTAATCTGTCAATTCCCCACTCTGAAGCAGCCCAAAAAAAAGGGGAGAGACTGTTGAGAGCTGATGGCTTTGTCCAACATCTTTCAGCTCCCTCACAGGAGGTTGTGGTGAGGTGAGGGTCGGGTTCTGCTCCCAAGGAACAAGAGGAAATGGCCTCAGGTTGACCAGGAAAGTTTTAGATGGGATATCAGGAAAAAATTTCTTCACAGAAAGGGTGGTCAAGCACTGAACACGTGCCTGGGGAAGTGATGGAATCAGCATCCCTGGAAGTGCTCTAAAATCACGTGGATGTGGCAGGTGAGGATGTGGTTTAGTGCTGAACGTGGTGGTGCCAGGCTGACGGTTGGACTTCATGATCCTGGAGGTCTTTTCCAGCGTTAACAATCCCGTGATTCTGTGATTCCAGCATGTTCCCAGATCTTATCTGGGAAGTCGTTTATTGCTTCCCTGTTTGTTCTTCCCAGAGCTCTGCTGCATCAACTCATTCCCACAGGTCAGGTTTACAACCCCAATAAACAACGGTCTTCCCTCACCTTCCAGACCACAAAACAACTGTTTCTCATTGTTCCAAGCTTTCCTGAGGAATGACGCCAGCTAAAATCCTGCCATTCCCACCAGCATCCTGCTCCATCTCCTGCTCTTGCAATTTTTCACCATTTCCCTATTCAAACATCACTCCCTGTTCTGTGCTGGATAAATCTCATTGTTTTCTGGAAGCCTCCCCTCGAGTTTCTGTGGGTTGTTTACAGGTTCTCCATGCTGCGCTTTCAGAGCCAAACCGTTCCTCTTGATGTGACTCAGAGCCTGCTTTCCTCAGCCAATTTATCATGGAATTGGGTTTCCCCCACTGCCCTCCCAGGTTCATCCCTATCTTTGTGGAAATTGACCTGGGAATGAGTGCAGCTCCCAGATGTGAGTGCGGCATCCCAGATGTGAGTGCAGCTCCCAGATGTGAGTGCGGCATCCCAGATGTGAGTGCAGCACTCCAGGGGTGAGTGAAGCACCCCAGATGTGAGTACAGCACCCCAGATGTGAGTGCAGCATCCCTGAGTGAGTGCAACATCCCAGATGTGAGTGCAGCACCCCAGGTGTGAGTGCAGCATCCCAGATGTGAGTGCAGCATCCCAGATGTGAGTGCAACATCCCAGATTTGCAGCATCCCAGATGCAAGTGCAGCATCCCAGACTGAGTGCAGCATCCCAGATGTGAGTGCGGCATCCCAGATGTGTATGCAACACTCCAGATGTGAGTGCAGCATCCCAGGTTTGTTCCCTCCTGCACAGCAATGGGATGGAGCTCCTTTTCCTGCTCCCTCACATAATTCCAAAGGTCACCAGCCCAGATTTTCAGGGATGGCTCCACAGTGTCCTGAAATTTCCCAGCTCTACTCTCAGTCCGTGATCACTTTTTTGCCCCAATCCCTTTCTCAGCATCACTTCCACACCTGCTGCTGGGCAGTTGGTTTCTCACTTCCATGCCCAAAGGAGATGAATAAACTGCTTTTCCCAGATCTGCTCCTCCCAGCTGTGTCCGTCTTGTTTTCCCTGCTCTGTTCCACTTCTCTCACTTCCCGATTTTTGCTAATCCTGCTCTCCCCTCCCCTGATCCTGATAATCTCATCCCAGACCACATCAGTCCATTTATTCTCTTTAATCCCTCCACGCACCTCCTTTGCAGCCACCTGGGAAAGTTTTAACAAAGAGGTTTTTTACAAAACTCTTTCCAACCTTTAATCCCAGGGATTCCCTCCCAGCAGGAATTACGGCAGCAGGCTCTCCCTGACCCTGCCTGGGACAGAATTGCTCTGCTGAAGATACTCTGCCTCTTTCTGGTTTGGAATTTTTCCCTGTGACCATCAAGATCCCACCTTCAGGCTGCACTGAGTTCACTTCATTGGAATCCCAGAATTCCAGGATGGATTGGATTGGATTGGATTGGACTGGATTGGATTGGATTGGATTGGATTGGATTGGATTGGACTGGATTGGATGGGACCTTAGAGATCATTCAGTTCCAACCACCGTGGGGACACCCAGAAGAATAAATTACAATTCATTATCAGAGTAACTGCAGAGAAATCACCCCAAATTCTACCCTGATTTCCTTTAATTCTCATTCCAGCCGGGAAGCAGCTCTGGAAGCACCTGGAAGCAGAGGGATGACAGCACACAGACAAGGGTGGGGACAGCCAGAGGCCTGGGAAAGGTGACAGAACAAAACCAGGAAGAGAACGTGCCCTCAGCAGGTTTTCCCCTCCTTAAATAAAACTGTCTGATAAAATATCACACCCATCTTCAAAACTGCAGACAACTCTCTTTTTTTTTTTTTTTTGTGTTTATTTGTTTTGTTTTCTTTTTCTTTAGGGTTTTTTTATTTCTTTCCCTTCCACCCCATGAATTTTGAAGATCTGAAAACCGGAGCAGACATCTGAGTGCCTGGGGAGCATTAAACCACCCGTAATCACCTCTCTGGGGTCACGGGATGGAAATCAGCTGATAATTTTCTGTCCTTCCCCTCGGATCCACACTTGGAGCTGCCTTTCACGGGAGCATTTATGGGGGTAACACCATCCCAAGCACTTCCTGCATCCATCCATGTGTTCCTCATTTGGGGTATCCCATGCAAACACCGCTCCATGCAGCATTCTCAAATAAAATCCTCATGGGCCTGACTCTGAAATGCTGCATAAAGTCCCTTTCTGGGAAATAATTGGGTTTTTTTTTCCTTTTCTTTTGTTGGCACAAGGACAAAATTCTGCTCTGGATTTTATTAGCTGAACCCCTTAAGGAAAATCATCCCAGAATTGCCTCTACCTGGTCCTGATGTATCAAATATAGGCTGATTTGGAATTTAGGGTTTTTGCCTGTTCAGTGGTTTTCCCTCCAGCTTCCCTCTTTCCCTTCCAGGTGACACTGGCCAGGTGTTTATCAATAAAATCCAAATAAATGGGGAATCAAATTCATTTCCATCTCCAGAAACAGAATCCAGGTCCCCACCACTTCCAGGGTGCTTTGTCCCTTCAAATCCAATGGGAATGCAAGAGCCTCAGAGCAGGAAAAAAGTGAATTTCTTCCCTCTGGCATTACAATATCTTGGTTATTCTGATAGAAAAGAAAAAAAAAAAAGGAATCCAAATAATTTGAAATAAATTTTTTTTTAATATTTAAAAATATTTGTATTTTATTAACCATCATTAATAATATCAAGAAATAATTAGTATCGAGGCAAGAAAAGGCTTAATTGCATTTTTAAAATAATTTTGTAATACTGGTATATTTTCTACTCTTTTAACTAAGAATATTCTTGATTTACAGTGAATTTAATTGAGCTAATTGATAATAAGGGATTGTTTAAGAGAGTTGATTAATTTTTCCATTTTTTTTTCCTTTCTTCCCATTTTGAGTCTGTTTCTCTCTCTAATCTTTGTTTTTCTTCCTCTGAGGTTTGGAGAATTTCTCCATCATTCAGATATGTAAATGCTGTATAAAGATAATGTAGACAGTCAAGATATTCACTGGAAAATGCAAATAAACCAACCTGAGAATAATAAAATTTCATTGTTCCTTTTTTGTTTTGTTTGTTTGTTTGTTTGTTTGGTTTTTTTTTACATTATTTATTCTGAGTTTTCCCTAAAAAAAAGCTTGTAAATCTAGAATTCAAATGCAAATTTTGTTAATTTTATTATTTTTGGTCTGGGTGTTCAATGAAATCCCTTTTCTGAGATGACACACGTTAGAAACAAGGTGATTTTTAGGAAATGGATTGAATTCATTGCAGTTCTGTGCCTCATGAGCACCCAAATATCACTTATTCTAATGAAGATTTGAGACAGATTCTGCTTCATTGTCCCAAATTTCTGTGCCACAGGTGAGTGGGAGACAGAAAAAAATCAAGAAGATTTTCTTCTTAAAATCAATAGAAATTAGATAATTTTTATCTGTCCTCTGCCATGCAACTTGATATTTCTGTCCGTAATCCCACCAAAAATGCAAAATATTTGGTTAAATAATAATCTAAAATTTAGGGACTCATTTGAATCCAGGAAGTGAAATTCAAAGGAGGAAAAATAATTCCAGACTTGTGGTACCTTCCCTGCAGATGCCTTCTCTACCAGGGCTGGACTCTTCTTTCCATTGGCTGTCATCTTTAATACAGAGAATTTTAATGAAATCTGAACTCATCTCAAAATATTCATGGAAAATCCCTGATGGAAAAGCCTCTTGGAGTCTGTGACTGGGGAGTTCCTCTTTTGGATGAGAGGAGACTGCAGAGAAAGCAAAGCAGAGAAAACAGAAAGGATGTGAAGTTCAGGATTTTATTCCTTGCCATGAACTGACCCTTGGAGGTATCACTGCACCCCTTCCTCGCTGTTTCCTTTGTGATAACCTCTCCCTGCTCTCCTGGAAAGTTCTGGGATTTGGAATTTTACTTATTCAGACTTTTTTTTTTTTTTAAATTTATTCTTCAACTGTGAGGACACAAGGAGGGAATAAGAACTTCCCACAACATTTTTTTTTTGCAGCTGCCGGGACCTCAGTTCTGTCTCTTATCTCCCCATCCTTTCCTCTCTGAATTTTCAGGCTCCTGTGAAGGTTTTTGTGGCTTGTGATAGGTGCAGGACATTCTGTGGATTTTCTCCTGGTCCATTTGGAGGTTTGAGGTGGCAGGAGGACGGACTCAGAGGACCTCAAGGACTCCTGCTTTTCCTACGCTCCGAACTTGATTCCCATCCAGGACATCCAAAAGGGAGAAGCTGCTCATTCTCTATTTTTGGAATCAAGATCTATTTACAGTTGCTCTGGAGTCTTGAGTCAGTCCAGAGTGTTTTAGCAGATGCTTTCTGAGGTCTTTGAACTCTTGCAAGCCACGAGGGAAGGAAAAAAAAAAGGCAGAGGATTTCTGCCTTCCAAGGGCTTTTCGGATTATTTAAAATCATCTCCAACGTAAACCAACCGCAAGATTTCCATCCAGTTCCTTCTGTCCCGAGCTCAGCTGTTGGTGTCAGAGGTGCCAAGCACTTGGAGATGATGACAGGTGAGGGAAAGAGCTGCAGATGGATAAAACATCGCTGGTAGCATCCGGATGCTGCCTATGGAACGGGACGAGCGATGCTGTCATGGAAGAACGGCCGCTGTTCCCTGGCTCCAGAGCCTTGGTGGTCCTCCCAGCAGCTCCCTGGGGGAATTTTCTGGCATTTCCAGCCTCAGGCTTGGTAGCGAGAATCCTCGGTGGCCTTGGAGAGCCATGGAAAGGTTTCAGATTGCTGTGTGGCCACAGAAGATTGGGAATGGCCCGAGTTTGCCCAGGAATCAGCTCTGCAGAAGCCTCCATTGCCCAGGGGACACTGATGACAGCAGCTCAAGTGAGGCTCGGCCTTTCGCAGCTCGCCTGTGGTCAACCACACAATTTGTTTGTTATGCTGAGCCTGAGGAGGTTCCCAGTCGGAGCCAGCAGCAGCTTTGGCCTGAGGGGTGACAAGGGCTGTGATTTGGGGGACACCAAGAGAGATGTGACCCCTCTAGTGATGACAGCTTTGCTGGGCTTTGGTTAAAGCTGAGCTGAGGGCTGGCTGCCTGGACATCCCTCCATCCCTCCATCCCCTGCACTCTGGCTCCCAGAGGACTTCGCACAAGATTCCCTTTCCCTTCCCTGAGCAGGAGACTCTGGAGGTGACCACTTCTCTTTATTTTCCAGTGCCCTGCTGAGAAAAGTGACCAACTGTGTGCAAACCCCTCATGTGAAAAACCTGGAGAGCTTTAAACACCCCTGGAAATTCTCCCAGGACAATTCCTGATTCAGAGGAACCCACGTTCACTGCTCTTTGGAAACCCAAGCTCCCTGCATGGGGTCAGCGGGATGGACCAAGGTGGGACACAACAACCAAAGGTCAACACCCCGTTATCGGTCAAGCCTGAGGGGAATCCAAGGAACGGTGATGAGTTTGGGTGGAATGACACACTTAGACCCCACATTGTCACTGCAGAGCAATGAACTTCCCAGGCCCAGACTCCTGACCTATTCTCCCACGTATTTTAGGAAGAGGTGACGATGTCACTGAGGGGCTTCTCACCACCTCCGCCGTGAAAATGATTCCACAACATCTGAGGTGACTTGGAAGGAATTCCAATGCTGGTGCTCATCTGGAGGACGTTCAGCAGTGCATGACCCAAGATTTCCCTCTTTGCATGAGTTCAGCTGCTCCTCTGCTACTGGAGGTTTGTAAATGGGGCTGCTCACCAGGGCAGGAGCTGTTTGATGAATGAAGCTCTGCAGCCACGGCTCTGCTGGTCCATCTTAGCAGATTTAAGTCGAGCTGTTGAAAAGTGAGCAAGTCCTTGTGCCGTAAACATGGGAACAGAGCAGTAAATGACATGGCCACCCACTTCTTGGTCTCCTTTCACTGCCAAAGCAGTAAAAAGGGACCTTAGAGCCAGTGTGAATCCAGCTCTTGGAATGTTTTTCCATTTGCTCGTATTTGCGTTAATGAGCACTGACACTCCAGACTCACATTCCCAGCTCAGTACTTCACCAGACTGACCAGCAACAAAACCAAGGAGATGAGACTAAACAGATGATTTAAAGAGGCTTTTATGATGATGATGATTATTATTATTATTATTATTTTATTCCTCTAGGCTGTGGAAGGAAAAGACAGTGGGCACATGGTTTCAAAAAGATAACAGCTCGGTTTAGAGGCAGGTTTAAGGGTAGGAAAATGAAGAAATTCAAGGAAAATTGTTGTCTGCACACTCATTTAATAGGATTAGTTGGCAATGTTTTCCAGTGGGTAAAATGTTCCTCTGAAAAAGGTCAGCCTGCCTGGATGGAGTCCTGCTGCCTGACAGCAGATTGCTTTACCTTCCGCTCAACCAGGAATGAAAAGATGCTGGAAAAGCCTCTTTGCTCATCGAGGCAGCTTTTCAAATGAATCCTTTGCACAGATGCAGATGGACACAAGATGGACAAGAAATGAAAAGCAACTCCTTTGGTTCATGTGTGGGTCCATTGCATCCCCTTGGCCCCCCCCACTACATCCCAAAACCTCAGCGCCAGTGTTAGGAAAGGGCTGTGGGTGGAATTTCAATACATTTATGCATAAACAGGAGTTTATCCATGGGCTGAATGACCTGGGAATGTGCACTTCCAGTGGAGAAAGGCAACTGCATCCAGGGAGGCATCAAAGGAATGGGGCCAGAGGGTGAGGGAAGTGATTCCCACATTCCTTCCCATTTTTGTGCTGGAGCCACCAACATCAGAAGGATGTGGAGCTGCTGGAGCAAATCAGAGGGTCATGGAGGCGCTGGAGCCCCTCTGATCTGGAGCCGGGCTGGGAGAGCTGGGAATGTTCCCCTGGAGAGGAGAAGCTCCAGGGAGAGCTCAGAGCCCCTGGCAGGGCCTGAAGGGGCTCCAGGAGAGCTGGAGAGGGACTGGGGACAAGGGATGGAGGGACAGGACACAGGGAATGGCTTTGAGCTGGAGGAGGTTAGATTTAGATGGGATTTTGGGATTTGGTAATGAATTCCTGGCTGGAAGGGTGGGAGGCCCTGGGGTGGAATTCCCAGATTTGCTGTGTCTGCCCCTGGATCCCTGGCAGTGTCCAAGGTCACGCTGGAGCAGCCTGGGACAGTGGGAGCTGTCCCTGCCCATGGTCAGGGGTGGCACTGGATGGGCTTTAAAGTTCCTTTCCAACCCAAACCTTTCTAGGATTCCATGATGACCAGGCTGACTCCACATGTCCAAAACATGGGATATCCCACATGTGTTCTGTGACTCTGGAAACTCTGCTTCCTTAGCCAAGATAAACACAAGCCCAAAGTTAACTGAGCAAAGCTTAGTTAAACCTGATCTAATTCCTGAGGGCTTCCTTTTTATTCAACACATAGGACCTCGCTCTGATGAAGTGCGAAGTCCTCAAATCTCAAATGTCCAGGGTTTCTCATGCTCCCAGTGCCACCCCTTAAGAAATACAACCCTAGAACTCCATTCGGCCCATTCCTGACATTCAGAGGTTTGGTGTGGAAGCTTTTTCCCACCTTAGGATATCAGAGTGTTTTGCCCAGTGGCTCAGGATTGTTTTGCTGCTTGGCTGACTCACCAGCTGTCAGGCTTTCCAGCACAGATGTCACCACGAGAGGTGACCCTGCAGAGGCCACCGGCCCACAAAGTGACAGCACCACCCTGACATCCCTCACGCCACGCTTCCACCTCTGCCACCCAGGCTTTTCCCTTCCCATCCATCACCCTGGTGCTCCTAGGAAGGGGATTAATCAGTCCCTGCCTCGTTTTTCCACCGGGGGTGAGTCAAGCAGAGATGACTGAAGTGACTTGGACACATCCTTAGGACAGTGCCAGGAGGAGCAGCTTTCCCAGGGAAGGGCAGGAGTGAGGCTCGTGCAAAGCTGGGATTTGCTGAGGCCGGTGAGGCAGTGGAAAATTTCCTGCTGTTGCAGCAAGTAGGGGAGGTCAGAAACATTTTATTTATCGGGGGAAAAAATTCCATCAAATGTTCCCCAGAGCCCTGTCCTGGTCCTTAAAGAATCCCTGCAGGGATAGTCAGTGATTGCTTTGATAAGATTATTGATCCTCTGCGTGTTAAAAATAATAAATACTGATTTTATAGCATGATTTTATAGCACAATTATCCTGACCCTTGACCCTGCCCTAACCTTTCCATGAGGGATAATTATCCCTTTCCTTCTCCCTAAGGAACTACTGACCTTATCCCCTCTCACACATCTTCCTGCTCCTCAAATATCCCCTCTGCAGGCAATTAACATCATTAAGTTACACTCAGAACTACTTTTTCCAAATGATTTTTTAGTTTGCTTCTACTCCCAGACCTGCAGAAGGGTTTCCCTGTCTCCAAACTTTCCCGTTCTCCTGCTCTGTCACTGAATTAATAAAAGATTATTTAAAGTCTTTATCCATACAGTTCTTTCCTGGCTAAATGAGGGAATTTCCTTCTGAAATGGGATGGATTTTAAGCTCTGCCTAAACTTGTACCCACAATTTGTTGAGGGAAATAAACTCTGGTGATCTTGTTTCACTGGATGCTCTGTGGTAAAGACAAGATATCATTTTCTCTCTGTTTCATGGTGAGGTACAAAGAATCCCTGACTCTTTTTTGTTTTGACCATTCATCGTTTCCAGAGCAAAATGTGTCTTTGGAACAGGCTGCTTTGCCAATTTTAAGTTAAAACTCCTGAGAAAGTGGGCGTTATTTTAAAATTTTAATTTTGGGTTTGGGCTTAAAACAGGACTAATTTAAAAATATTCAAATCCAAACACTGAAACAAAATCCATCATTTCTCTGCAAGGGAAGAGAGCCTGAACTCACTTTCATCTCTCTTTTCCCAAATTATCAATGAATTAAAGAAGAGAGATGTCAGTCTCCAACATTCTGGGCATTTTTTTAATAATTATTTTTATATAATTCCCACTCTAAAAGTTGTGAGCTGCTCTTTTTCAAGGAAGACAAGCCTGGATGAGGGAAGAAATGCAGTGGTCCCAATGCTAACCATGGTTGGCATCTTCTCCCTGATGGAAGAGCAAAGTGTTGTGCATTCACAGGCATTTGGATGGCTGGGAGGAATTCCAGGAGGAAATGAAAAGGAAAAAAAAAAAGGAAGGAGAGCCGGGAAAGCCCCGTGCTCTGTATCAAAAGCAACACTCGTGTTTAATTTCTAAGGACATAAATTTTTTATTATTATAACCAGCCCTCGTTAAATCAGTCAACAAGCTCAGAGAACAAGGAAATTAATTACAGCCTCTACCAACGTTTAAAGCAACAGTCTGAAAAATTCATGGGGCGGTTGGAGGCTCCTTTCTTCCTTCTGCTCCCCTGATGAGTCTACAGGGAATCCCAAAAACCTGCTCTGGGTTTTGAGTGACAAGGTTCTCCTGAGAAAAGCTTTCCCAAGGGAATGCAGGAGTTCCCGAGGAGCTGGCCAGAAAGATGTGCTTTAATAGGGTGCTGTCTTCCATTTTCCTGGGATTTAAGATTTCCCAGATTTTCAGCAGTGACAAATTAGTTCAGCCCTAAAGCACAGGTGGTAGAACTGAAAAAAAAAAATCTGGAAATGGATGAAGCCAATGTCTTGTTCAGCTGTGACACTTTTCTCCACAAGGTTTGTGTGTGTCCTCAATCCCATCTCTTTCCTGCTGCCACAAAAATGGGACAAGGTCTGGCACGTTTGGTTTATTGAGTTGTTGGGGCCAAGAAGGATGAGTTCCACCTACAGGACATCTCCCACCTGCTCATTCCCTCCTGATCACAAATCCACAGCTCTCTGTTCCTTCGCAGGATCCACAGAATCCTGGAATGGTTTGGGTTGGAAGGGACCTTAAACATCACCCATGGGATAGGAACTTACCCCTACCCCAAGTTTTTCACCTTTTCTTCATTGAAGCTTTGGGATTTATTATCTTGTGGTCACTGGTTTGCTCTTCGTATTCCACATTATTTCCAGATATCCTCATCTTTTCAACTTCCAGTGTCCATGTTCACATTGCATTTTCTCCGTTTCCCCCTATTTTTGCCCAATTCTTATCGAGGATGGTCCCAATCAGCAAAGGAGCTGTCAGAAAAGAGGATTTCCTTGATGTGGATTCACTCCTGTAAAATCCTCAGGTTTGGCAGGCACAGGAGAGTTGCAGTTCCTTGTTTGGGATTTGGACAAGACCCGTGCCCACTTTTGATGTCCTGAATCCCTCCCAGCTCAGGGCCGGTGGGCTCCAGATCCTAAGGGTTCCAAAGATTCTGAGGAAGGAAACGAGACCTAAAAAGTGAAGGAAATGAAAATAAACCTGGTGAAACACAAACCCCACAAAACACAGGGAGAAAGCTCTGTTTGGCAGGTGGGAAAGGAGGAGCAGAGCAGGGAAAGGAAGGAGGGAAGGGTCTCCTTTCCATCCATCTGCTCCCTCTTTCAGAGCACAGCCCGGTTTGATTTATGGCTCTGTGAGGCACTAATTCCGCAGTGTTGACACCCGAGAAACTCTGGGAAGAGCTGCTTCCACCGGAGACAAATGGATCCAGTTTTTCTCTGGCACAGCTGAGGAACATTCCCAGGGCAGAGCAGCTGCTTGGGAGCTGAGTCTTTGGGGCTCAAATCCCGGCTCTGGGCTCGCATCCACCTTTGTTCCACGTCCCCGGGAGGCCGCTTTTGTTTATCCCCCTCTCTGGTGGGTTAAACTTCCAGGTGAAGACGTCTGGATTTAGTTGTCCAGATGAGCAGCACCTCTCAGCTCTCCGTGGACACCATGGGGATCCAAGGCTTGATTTCTTTGCCTCACGGAGTCATCCAGTGATGCTTGAAAGGCCTTGGGGTATCGGGAACATCTGCACTGGCTGGGAGATGTGACCAAGGCCCTCCTGCTGCACCAGCTGGGGGCAAGTTAGTCCAGGGCTTCCCAGATGGTTCTCAATGTCTGCATTTCATGGAATCATGGAATACCCTCATTTAAAAGGGCTTAAAATTGGCATGGAGCCCAAGTCCTGGCTCTACACAGCCCCAAAAATCCCACCCTGCTCCTGGGAGCGTTGTCCAAACGTTCCTGGAGCTCTGGCAGCTTTGGGAATGTGCCCATTCCCTGGGGAGAATGTTCAGTGCCCCAGCACCCTCTGGAAGAAGAAATTTTTCCTGATATCCAACTTAAATTTCTCCTCTCTCTGTGCAGAGATTCCCTCTTCATTCCTGGTGTTTGGACTGTTGCACCCAAAGGATGTTGGTCATCGATTACCTGGAAGTGGTTTCATCAAACTTCAAGAATTTAGTCCTTTAGATATTTTGCTGTCATGGTCACACCTCATTTTAAGAGCCTGATCTTTGTTAACTGATTTTTTTCCATTAAGTTATCTGAAATACCGGATATTCACTCAGGTCTCAAAAGAGGAAAAATGGTTCTAAGAGCAGAGGACAAATGCAAACCATTATTCCCAACCAAAAAAATAAAATCTAAAAATCATTGTCAGGAGGATAAATTTGTAAAAAAAAAAAAAAAAAAAAAATTCGGAAAGATTTATCGTTGATTGTCTCAGCATAGTTTTCAGAGATCAGGTGTAACAATGGTTCACTGACTTGGATATGTGGATCCAAGTGTTCAGACTGCCACACACTCTTCTGTGTTTCAGTTCACAACACATATCTAAGCTTGAGCTATGTCCTCTGTTAAAGTCAGTTTTTTCCTCAAAACACTTCACCAAAACCCGAAAATAACCATTTTATCAGTACTTGGACTCCACGTTGTGCTGTCTCCTTTGGTCTCTCGTTTTATGCAGATCAAAATCCTTTAATTGGCTTAGGGGACAGAGGCCTTGGTGACATCAGGGGCAAAAATAACCTTGTCCCACCACCACATGAAGTCTGCAACTCCCATGGGGTGCTGTGAATCCTGTGAATTGCCACAGAGGGATGATGAACTGACAGGGAAATGGGGATGTGAGCTTAGGAGCCAAATTTTAGGGAAAGCTGATGCTAAGGAGCCTCTAGAGGCTCAAGTGGTATCAGGTTCCAGCAGCAGTGTCAGCCACAGGCACTCCTGGAGACTCCTTGTGGGATTCTGGGGTTTTGTGGCCTTTGGAGGGGCATTGGAATGATTTGAGCTGCTGGAAGTGGTGATGCCTTGGAGTGGCTCCCTGAAACGGAGGCAAGACAAGGTTAGGAGAAAAAAAAGTGGGTATTTATTAAAGGCCTTGGGCAGTCAGGAGCCTCTGAGGGGCTACTCCCAAGGTGGACAATGCCCATGGAGTTTTTCACACAATAGGTTTGGTCCAATTACATATCAGGGGCTATTCCTCCAATTACAGCTTCAGGTAATGAAGTAATTTGCTCCAAGTAAATTCATTTTTGTTTGTACTTTTCAGGGTCTGAGGCTGTGGGGTGTCCTTGGACCTCAGGCCTAGAGGGATTGTTTTGTCTGACCAAAATGTGATTATAGTTAACTACACTCTGTATGGAGTTTGGAGCTATACCCTAAAGCAGTACAGGATTTGAGAGATAAAAATCCTAAAATCCTAAGACATCAGTGGCATCACCTTGGTTTAGGGAACAGAGCTCCTTCCCTGAGAGGAATGTCCAAAACCTGAGTGCTCCCTGCTCACCTCGAGCTGCTCCCGTGTTCCTGTGTCACATCTGCCAGCCCTGTGCAGATGTCCCAGACATCCCGAGGGACCTCAAACAGCTCTGTAGACCTGAGATTTGGCAAAGCACCCAACCTTAAGCTCCTGATTAAAATGTCTGGGTTTGTTTTTTGCACGGCAGGGAGAAGTCATCCATCAGTCTGGAGAGCTCTGCGTGCATCAGCCCCTGGAGGTACCAGCTCCTCTCCCAGCCCGTGAGCAGCAAATGAGGACACCATTCCCTAAACACAGACATCCCGTGCCATGGAGGATGTCTGGGAATTCACACATGGCTGGCAGGTCCAACTCAGCCCTTGGGAAACCAAAATCCTTCAGCCATGGCAGGTGGAGACCAGATGAGTTCGGAAGGACCTAAAGCTCAGCCCTTAATTTAGGGAACTGCAGGATTTTTGAGTCCATCCTGGTGTGGCTGAGGACTTTCCCTGATCCCTGTGTTATTCCCCCTTCCCATCCGAGCCTGGACACTTCAGGCTGGGCTCAGGCTGCTGCTGGTGATTCATTGCACTCACACCACACCCAGCATCGAGTTTCAGGGGCTTTTCTGAAAATGTCACCACTGACACCTCAACCTCGTTCACCAGCGTGGCACCAGCGCGGGCGTTTGGAGAGGGGTTAACTCCTGCACCAAAAAAAATCATGGGCTGCCCACTAAAAATCAAACAGAGAGCTCAGAGAGGCACCAAAATACACCTAAAATGCAAATACAGAGCAGGGAGAGGCACTGAAATAAAAAGCCTTCTGGTAGCAGTTTAGTTTTTGGGTTTTTTTCCTCCATTGCAAAGCTAAAATTTAGCCCTGTTTTTCATATCAAGCCTGTTTTGGGGGTTTTGTTTTTCTGTGTATTCCATCGTGCAGCAGGTTATGTGCTTACAAGGAGTTCATGTTAAAAGGCCATAAAAATGAAAAATGAGCATTGTCCTCACAAAAAAAAAAGAAAGAAAAAAAAAAAGAATGATTTAGCAGAGGATAATTTGGACTCTCCTTAAGGCCCTAGCTCTGCACTGATTTGTATTTGAATTTTGCACAGGAGTTATGCAACTCCCTGGATGGTGCTTAGAGCTTAAAGGATGAGGTGGTGACAAATGCAGGGAGTGACACGGGAGGGAAAAAATGGATTTTGCTGCGTGAGCCATCAGGTTGTGCTGAGAGCAATCCGTTTTTGGGAAGGGCTGACGCAGACAGGAATGACCATCTCTCACTCTGCTTCACGTCCCTCTGGAAGCGTGGCCCACAGATTGCCCAGAAAAAAAAAAAAATGAGGAGAGGGGAGAAATCCAAATTATTGCTGACGTCTCCTCCAAAAATGTGAGGTCCCGGACTAATTGTGGCCAGATGTTGCAGTGGGGAATGAGAAGGAAAATCGGTTTTATTCTCACTGAAGGTAGCAAAGTGTGGAAGAGTTTCCCATCAGCAGCAGATGAGTGGGAAAACCAAGGGTTTTTTTCCCAAAACTCTGGAATAATGAGAAGGAACATGCAGATTTTGGAAGTCCAGTCCTGCTAAAGGACTCAGGGTCTTGACCTGAATAAATTAAATAAATATTAACTGAGCTTTCCAGGAATCCTGAGATGAAAATTGACTATTTTAGGCTGGAGGGTTACGTTTTTGCCCTTTTTTCCTTTCTTTTGAAGCTGGTAGACATCTTTTCATGGAAATGAAGCTTGGTTTGTTTGTTTATTGAAGAAAAAAATAATCCAAATCCTTAGGTAAGGGAAGGGTAATTATCAGCCAAAATTTGGCAATATAAGGTATCTGTGGAAGGCCTGGCTTTCAAATGGCTCGTTCCCAACATCAGCCAGGTTTGATCCCATTATTTTTCTCTCAGGCTCAATTTTTAAGCTCCTGTGACCCAAATATTGTTATTTGAACCTTGTGTCTGAGACAACTCAGAGAGAAATTCTCTGTATTTCTGCACCTGATATAAAATGTCATCACCCCTCTGAGACAGACCCATCCAAATCCAAAGTATTTCCGTGATCATTGACCAAAACCAGCCATTTTGCTCGCAAATCCCTTACACTCCACCCAAATAATATCAGCCTTGATGGGTGTTGTTTTTATGGCAAATTCCTAAATCTTCCATGTAGAATTCCCACTTGAGATGGTTTAACATTCCCTATCCCAGGTTTCAGCCACCAGGTCGTTTTATTCCTCCGAAACCACCAACTGAGGAGTCTCATTCCTTAAACCCAGGCTTAATCTGGACTGAACTCTCAGCACAGCCCAAATCCATGCCTGGTTTATGTCCCAGCTGTATTTTAGTCCTGACTCTACACAGGTCTTGTATTAGTAGAGAAAGACACCTCAATATAATTCCGGGATTATTTATTTCTGTCGGGACACCATAGGAAGTTTTTCCACCAGTGGATCCATTCCCCCATCCAGCTGTAACCCCAAAGGCTTCAGCTGGATTCAAATCCAAGTTTTTCAGGGCTTGGATGGTTCTCCAGCATTAACGACGCCGGTCAAAGTGTAGGAGTGAATCCTGGCTAGGCTCAAGACCAAGGTTTGCAAAGACTAAGCCTAATCTGAGCTCCCGGCTGGTTGAAAGCAAAATTTCACTTTAAACCGGCTTTATTCCAGTGCCCTTTCCACTCCTGCTGTGTTTTGATTATTGAGGGGAGGTTAATGAGGGTGAGGGAGATAAGAGTGACTCAAAAGACGTTTAAGATAAGAGAGTTCAGGAGACCACAAACATCAAACTCATTTGGGACTCGATTCCAGCTTTACCTCACCCAGCTCTTTCAGTGTCATTCCCTTTCAACAGAGAGCCATAAAGCAATTGGGATTTATGATCCTTTGGCAAAGTCAAGCTTCCATAAAGTTTCCATAAAGCGCTGCAGACGGCCCGACCAAAGAAACTTCTGAAGCTTCCACGTTCTAGGGAGGATTTAAAGCCCAGAGGTGTTTGCAATTCTCCACAAGCCTCAAAATTAAGCTGTGATCAGAGCAAAACCATCCCAAACACTTCAGATGCCACTGAGGAGTCACAGGATGGATCAAATCCAGCGTGAGCAGCCGGCTGAGGGAGGCAATTCTCTGTTGGGGAAGATGAAATAGGAAAGCCTTATAGATATGATTGCCCTGCAAAAGGTGCTGAAAATATGGAAAGTAGAATCAAAATTGAGATGAAGACAAGGTTTGAGTTGGAGAGTAACTAAGAAACAATGGCAGAGCTGGCTGAAGGGAATCCTCCTTCTGGATAGAACAATGCCCTCTGCCCAGGCAGCTCCAAAGGGCAGAACAAACCCTGCCTGCCTGGCAGAGATTCCCAAAGCAGTTTTTTTTAAGGTTTAAAATATAACCCCGTATGGTAATGTAATGATTCTTATAGGTTGCATGTAAATGTTGTAGAGTTTGTAGCTTGTTTCAGATTGGTTAAAGAGAATTAGAATATTCAACAGAGAAGATGATTTATTGTATTGTAAATGGCAAATCGCTCTCTTTTTACTCTCTCTTTTTGCCTCTTTCTCTCTCTGTCTCTGGCCTGCTCTGAGCTGTGTCTTGCAGCCCAGCAGCCTCTCACACCCACGCTCTTTCACAATAAACTCCCATGCTCTAATCCCATCTTTAGAGATCTCTCACTTCTATTTTACCCTCATAACCAAACCCCACAGATTTAAATCCGACAATTCTCTCCTCTGCTCTGTTCCCCCACCAGCAGAGCTGCGTCCAGGAATTCCAAAATCAGAAGTTGTGGAGTCGCTGGAGCAAATCCAGAGGAGGCCATGGAGATGTTCCAAGAGCTGGAGCCCCTCTGCTCTGGAGCCAGGCTGGGAGAGCTGGGAATGTTCCCCTGGAGAGGAGAAGCTCCAGGAAGAGCTCAGAGCCCCTTGCAGGGCCTGAAGGGACTCCAGGAGAGCTGGAGAGGGACTGGGGACAAGGGATGGAGGGACAGCACACAGGGAATGGCTTTGAAGTGACAGAGTCAGGTTGGACATTAGGATTAAATTCTTCCCTGTGAGGGTGGGGAGGCCCTGGCACAGGGTGCCCAGAGAATCTGGGGCTGCCCCTGGATCCCTGGCAGTGCCCAAGGCCAGGTTGGACAGGGCTTGGAGCAGCCTGGGACAGTGGGAGGTGCCCCTGCCCATGGTCAGGGGTGGGAATGAAATGATCCTACCCAAATATTTTATAATTTACTGGAATTATAACAACTCAATTTAAGTGATGAACATTTACCCAATTACCTCAGGGAACAATCCAGAATTCCTTGCATTCAGCATAAGGGCTTGATGCCCTGATGGTTCAGAGTGAGGGGTAGTCCTCTATTTTATTCTCAGAGATCTCCTCAAATCCCAGAGAAGACTTTGAATTTTCCTTTTTTTTTCTGGGTTTGACCTTCCTGATCGTAAAATCAGGCCAATAACGGAGTAGCTGCTGGGAAGGGAAAACTTAGTGAGGGCTGGTGGTGATTGGAAAAATGGCTGGGATGGATAAATTGGAGAAATTGTCATTCACACCTTGAGATCTGTGACAGAGGTCATGGAAGTAGTAAAAAAGTCCTTTAAATGTGATGTGGCAACTTCTGTGGGACAATTGACATCCTAGGAAATATTTGCCTGGGTCTGTTCATGGAATCATGGAATCATGGAATGGTTTGGATTGGAATGGACCTTCAAGCTCATTCCAGTTCCAACCATTCCATGACACCTTCCACTGTCCCAGGGTGATTCAAGCCCCATCCAGTCTGGCCTTGGACACTTCCCTGGATCCAGGGGCAGCCACAGCTTCTCTGGGCACCCTGTGCCAGGGCCTGCCCACCCTCACAGAGAAAAATTCCTTCCATTTATCTAATTTAAACCTAATCTCTTTAAATTTATATTTCTGAGATTTAATCCACTTCCCAGATCTCCAGCCCTCAAGAGTGAGAAAAAGGAGCTCTGAGTTGTTCCGTTGGAACCTCATGCTCCAAGCAGAAATCTGCCCAAATCTCCAGCCATTCCAAAGTTCCATGAGTTATCGGGAACATTCCTCACTTCAAAGACTCATCCCTGTCCTGAAATTCCTCCAGGAGGGAATTGGGAAACCACAAGAGTGCAAAATCCTTGGGAAGCTGGATGCCTACCCAGGAGAAATGAAAATGAGTGCTTCACTTAGAAATTGTAACATCTCTACAAGAAAAAGTCAAATTTGCTCTCTGAATTTATTATCAGAGTGGAGTTTGGACATTTTGGAGAATTTATCCTTTCCAGAGCTTTTGTAAAAGACAGGAAAAAACATCAAAGCCCTTTTTGTCCCGAAATTTGCGGCGAGGTAAAAGTTCCCTCTTCTTGCTTGCCAAGAAATGGATTAATTGTGATAAAAGGTGCAGTATAAATGATGAGCAGAACAAAGCTCAGTCAACAGATTTGTTGTTTTGGGTGTTTCACCCTTAGAAAGAGAATCCCAACGTTGGAACAGCTGAGGGACAACCACATTGTGGGGTTTTTCCAACAAAGACCTTTCCTGTCTTTGCTTCCACCTTTTCCTCCTGGATTAAAACCAAACTCCAAGAACCGTGAAGCTGTTTGGAAAGGCCATAAAATTTGTAAACATTTATGGCAGGCTATGATTTTATTTATTTGTTTATTTATTTTCCCCAAGCATTATCTCCACTCCGGGTTTCTATGGCTTTCTTTGTGCTTCTTGTCAGGAAAGTTGGGCACTTGGATCAGCCAAGTCAGGGCACGTTAGAAGGCACTGTGGTACTTTGCCCATTCCTTTTAAAGCCAGTCATTCACCTGGCTGGTGGCACTCCCAGTTTTTCCTTGGAAAATAAGGAGGAATCGTTTTGCACCTTCTCCTCCTGTCCTGGAAATTCTAATTTTAATTTGTTCTTCTGTGGTTTTATTTATTCCCTTTGGGGAGGATTTCTTTTAGGAGCATTTAAATGAATTTTTATTTGGTTTTCCTTGATAATTTTAAGGACAGGTTGGGTTGGATAACTCAGGATTTGGACCTCTCCAACCAGATTTGAAAAAGCCGATTCCGACTTCACCATTCAAAATTCCGAATTTAAACACAGAAAATTAAGGAAATAATTGGAAATAGGAGCAATCAGGGTGTGCAGCTTTCAGATCCTGGATATTTTCCTGAATTTAGGAATCACAGAGGGCACTGGCACATATTATGTGTCCATAAATCAGATTTTGGTCCCTTGCTCCAACTGAAATTCAGGAAAACATGGATCCATGTTGCCAACTGACACTGATAATGATTCTGTACAAATCATTGAAGGAGGAGCCCCTCAGGAGGATTTTTATTCCATGGTTCCCATTATATTAATTGATAATTAATAATGGGTTTGAACACAAAAGCTAAAAAAAAAAACCAAAACAGAACATTAAAAAATCTCCCAAACCCAAACTAATAAAAGCTCTAAATCTCTCTGGTGATTTTCATTTAGGAAATTTTTCCGGAGCGTGGTTGATATTTTCTTTTTGTGAGTCAAGTTTCTTCCTTCCTACCCCCTGTTCACCTCTTGGCTTCATGAGGCCAAAGAATTCGATGACAAAATTAAGGAGAAAACCATAAATGGAAGGAATTGGGAATTGCAGCAAAGTGATCCCATCCCTCTGAAATTTCCAAGTTCTCTCCAAAGTGAATGGAAAGGGGATAAAGTCTTGTCCTTCAGGAAAAAAGAAGTCAAGGGATAAACGCTCCAAGATATTTGAGCAACTCTTGAATTGCCATTCAGGCATTATAAAACATTATATTTGGATTTTAGTACAGAAAAGAGTCAAAAAAGCAGCTGAAAATCAAAATAAATAAAATATAAATTTGCCACTTTAATTCTGCCAAAATCTACAAAACATAACCCCATTTGTGAGTGATTCAGTATCTCCATCTTATATTAATATTCTTTATAAGCGCAGCTCAGTGGCACCATTTTAAATTAAATATTTAATTTTAAGAGAAATAAGAACGATTTTCAGATGATGAGGACATGGATCAATGAAAAGGATCACAAAAAATTGTGGATAAGGATAAAAATCTCCAGGGATTTTGCTTTCCAAGCCCATCAATGTGCCCAGGGAACATCAGATCGAGGTTCAGCTTCCACTCCCTTCCACAAGTTTCTCTAACAGGATAATTCCAAAATAGCATTGGATTCAGGTTTTCCTTAATCCCTCTGGATGAGCAAAAAAACCTCTCACAACAAAACAGATGCTGTGCTAATTACTTCCAATTACAGCCCACTTTTGTCTCCCTATTTACTCACCAATATTTTCAAAATTCAAATTTTAAAGTTTCTCTTGTTACCCCCCAAATGTATTTTTAAATTAATTGTAAATTTGTCTTTTCTCTTTAGACTTTTTTTGTAATGAAAATTCTGTAGGTTTTTAGCTTAAATCTCACCCTTCTTCAGGTCACAAGTGTGATATAAATTTACAAGTAATTTTAAGCATCTCCAGTTCGGATTTTTTTCTGCGGCAGTGCCTCAGTCCAGCACTTAAATTTTAAATTCCCTCAGAATCCCAGAAAAACCAGACAGCAGTTCATTTTTCCTTTGGAATATGAAGGCAATCCATCTTTTGTAAACCCCGAAATGCTGAATTTCAGCAGTTCCTCTGCCTCTTTTAGACTTTGCTGTGTGTGGCCACCTCCACGTTTACAGCCAGATTTACAAGGTGAAACGGAGGCCGTGGAATAAATGGTCTCAATTACTGCAAAGCTCTGTAAAAAAGGTCCCCCACAAAGCCATAAAAATGATGCATCTGCCTGGGATATTCCAGGGCCTTTTCCATGCAAGCAAACGGAGCTTTCCCCTGCAATAATTCCTGCAAACCTTACTCATAAATACGCTCTAATCAGCGTTGAGAGTTGCTCGAGTGGATCATAATTTTCCCGACTGAACTTGCTCTTTGTTGCCACTATTTTGGTTTGGGTACCTGACACTGAGTTATTTCTGGGGTTGCCAAGGAATTGCCTCTCAGGGAAAGGTAATTCCAAGGATTAAAGCACTTTGGAGGAGACTCGTCACAGGTGAGCTGGCATTCGAATTCCTCCTGATGCAGACTCAGAAGATTTGGAGAGAATTCCCTGGGGGAGTGATAAGATAAATCAGGCAAAAAAAAATTAAAAAATTAGTTTGCTTCATGCCAAGCCCATCTGGCAGATTCAGAGGAGATGAAAAATAATTGAGTATGAATAATTCCCAGGTGAAAGGAGGATACAGATAATTAATAACAGAAATACTGCCTTGATTAATAATGCTGCTTTATTGTGTTCACACAGCAAAAAGCCAACCACAATCATCCTTCCCAGTCTGGCATGGAGGCGGAGAGTTCAGATGTGGAGGTCTAAAGACACGAAGTTTTATCTTGCCCAAGTTTATCAAAATTTTATTATGTTCCGTAGGATATTGGCCTACAATTTACCTCTAATCACCAGAGCGAGATAGGCTCCTGGAAGGCATGGAAAATAGGGAAGGAAAAGGAATTCAGCAGAGGAAAAGGCAGGGAGTTTTAAAAAATATTTAAATAAATTTATTTAAATTTAATTTTATTTTTAACTTATATTTTTAAATAAAAAATATAAATTAAATAGTTTTCTATTCTTAGGTCAATGATCCATTTTTTAATGACAGACAGAACAGGAATCTGTTGTGCCTTGCACAGACAAATCAATTCCTGGAAGCAATCTGGACATGGAAAGATGGCCAGGAATATTAAAACCTCATTTTGGGATATCTTTAATCTGTTTAAAACAGAAAGCTAAGAGGGAAAAAAAAAAAAAAAAAAGGAGGGGAAAAAGGAGTTCCAAAATTGATTAAAAGACAATGATTTTCTCTTGAATGCAGAAATTTTGTTTCAATGGAATATACTGGAAAAAGAGAGAGCAGAATGGATGCCACCTCGCTGAGCAGCTATCACAGTTATAAATATAGATGTACATTGGTTCATCCAAAAGAAAATCATATTTTAGAAGCTACCACAGGGTAAAAAACCATCCCATTCCATGGGCAGGGGCACCTCCCACTATCCCAGGGCCCTCCAATCTGGCCTTGGACAATTCCGGGGATTCTGGGACAGCCGCAGCTTCTCTGGGAATTCCACCCTCCCAGGGAACAATTCCTTCCCTATATCCCATCTAAATCCTCTTTCTTCCACCTTAAAGCTGCTCCCCTTGTCCCTCCAGGTCTCTGTAAATAATCTCTCCCCATCTTTCCTGGAGGTTCCCTTCAGCTACTGGAAGGCAAAAATTAGGGACAAAAGTCTCAGGTTCCTTGAGTAATCTTGAAATACATGAAATTATCTTCTGAAGGTTTCTATCTTTGCCCAGAACTCCTCTGCTTGGATTAATTATGAATTATAGACATTCTTCAAGTTTTAGAGGAGTGAATTAAGTGAGACAAATACAGAGTGAGTTTATGGTTTATCTTCTGGGGTTTTTAGCGCAACGAGGTGTCAGATTTAGTCCAGAGCTTTAAGAATTAAAACCCTGACCTAATTTAAAGAGCAGCACAGGGACCGTGTGTGGTTTTTTCCACACTTACTCCGAGTAAGAGATTTGCTGTGCCCAAGGGTGCCACAACAAATGTGAACGGAGCAAAAAGGGCCCATAAAATATGAATTCGGGCTGCTATGACACAAATGTAAATGTCAGGAATTGGGCATTATGGAAGGGAGGAAAAACCAGGATGAGTCAATCCCCGAGGTGAAAGAATTCAGTCAGATTAATCAATGGAGTCCACAGAGCCTGGAATGCTCAGATTATTCCTATAACATAAAACCAGACATTAAAAAAAATAAAAAATGTGCAGGAACATTTACTGTGACTCAAAGAAAAGGTTAAAAATGAGCCATAAGGAAATTATGACATTGTCTCTATTGCCAAACCTGGAAATTTTATTATGAGTCTCGAACGTCTCAGTATCTGGATTTTAAAGCTTTATATCTTGGTGATTCTATGGAACTTGTGATCTTTCCTGGATAATTTCATTTAAAAAGGCAAAGGCCAACATTTCACAAAAGTCTTGACCCAAAAAAAAAGTGTAACCACGTTGCTGAACAAAAATAAATGTGAGCATCCAGGAGGAAATTCTGATATTTCAAAATGGGTGTTTTTGTGGAAATAATGCCCAAAATCTGGGGACCTCTCACATACAATGATGTTTTGGTGGTAAAAATTGTTTTTCAGAAGTGGAAAATGTTTAATTATGAAGCAATTTTATAGACAGGTAGGATTTACCCTCCTTTGAAACTGCAGCTTGGAGCTGCTCTTCTAGGAGATATTCCCATTAGGTGTTGGTTTCCTTAATTATCCTAATTTTTCCATATATTAGTTCTGAATGTCTTCCAAACGACCATGAGGATCAGCAATGTGTGGGACAGGCCGGTGCCACCAGAGCTGCAGTCCTACAGCTCTACACCTGGCAGGTGGCCCTGCTCCAATGGATGAAAGGGAAAACAACTCCCATGTCCCAACTGTGGATTTCCAGAATGTTCTGAGTTGGGAGGGACCTTAAAGCCCATCCAGTCCCACCCCCTGCCATGGGCAGGGAAACCCCCCCACTGTCCCAGGGTGATCCAGGCCATGCCCAACCTGGCCTTGGACACTCCCAGGGATCCAAGGGCAGCCACAGCAAATCTGGGAATTCCACCCCAGGGCCTGCCCGCCTTTCCAACCAGGAATTCCTTCCCAAAATCCCATCTAAATATAACTTCCTTTAGCTCAAAACCAGTCCCTGTGTCCTGTCCCTCCATCCCTTGTCCCCAGTCCCTCTCCAGCTCTCCTGGAGCCCCTTCAGGCCCTGCCAGGGGCTCTGAGCTCTTCCTGGAGCTTCTCCTCTCCAGGGGAACATTCCCAGCTCTCCCAGCCGGGCTCCAGAGCAGAGGGGCTCTAGCTCTTGGAACATCTCCATGGCCTCCTCCGGACTCACTCCAAGAGTTCCATATCTTTCTGATGTTGGACTCCAGATCTGAAGGTGTCACTCCAGGTGGGATCTCATGAGGGGAGAGAAGAGGGGGACATTCTCAAACTGAGGTGACATCCCAGAAAGGCCAAGCAGCATCAACGGCATCGCAGCAACGTTAAATCAAACATGAAAGCAAATTGGCCATTTTTTCATGGAAAGCTGAGGGTGCCCTCATGGATTTCAATGGATACAAGACCATCCCCAGCTATGGGGATCGAGGAAACTTCATTCTCCTGCCTTTGGATGGGGAAATTACATCAACATTTTGATGTAAAAGACTCTTGTTCAGACAATCCAAGGCTAGACAACATTCCAGAAGGAATCCTAGGCCAGGAGCTGACACCTACAGCCATACTGAATTTACAGAAAATCCATCTGTTTTAGCATGGAATCAGTGTAGGTGTTTCCATTTTTACCCAGGATAAACCTCGCTCTGAACCCTGGTGATGGTTGCACGGGGGAGATCTGAGTCACTGCTTGGCTCGATCCACTCTGAGGTGGGAAACAAAAGCAGAATTGCCCAAGGAAAAGGAAATCTCTGAAATATTGGGATAAAATCTACCCCCATTATTCTTAGTTTTGGGCCTACAGTTCAAGCTGAGTCCTTCAACCTTTAGGATTTCACTGGAAAACAGGGATTGGGAGCTCAGTTTATCTGGAGTTTTCCTACAGCAGGTTTTAATGAGCTGAATTAACTTAGAGAGAGGACACAGGGAATGGCTTCAAAGTGAAACTGAGTGGATTTAGATGGGATATTGGGAAGGAATTTTTCCCAGTGAGGGGGCACATGGTGCCCAGAGAAGCTGTGGCTGCCTCTGGATCCCTGGAAGTGTCCAAGGCCAGACTGGACAGGGTTTGGAGCATCCTGGGATAATAGGAGGTGTCCCTGCCCATGGTGGGGGTAGAATTGGATGATCTTTAAGGTCCCTTCCAACCCAAACCATTCCATGATCCCTTTTTGTGAACTTCCCCATGATGAACACCCAGCTCCCTCCAGCTACACCTGCACACTTTTTCCAAACCCATCCGTGCATTCCCCGGGAAAACCAACCTGATCCTTGGATAAAAGAATTCGACTTTTCCAGGCTTATTTTATCTGTGAGAGCAGCACAGAGATGAGCTCACTCCGGGGGCCCTTCTGGGGCCTGGTTTTGTGTGTCCACACCAGCAGGACAGGACTTTAGGGAAGCACTGGGAATGCACTTTCCAAATAAATCTGCTCTTTCCAGAGCCTTGGCTGATCCCCTTGCACACCCTGACTCCAAACACCCAGGCTCAGGTGGCTGGCAAAGCTCAGACCAGCTGTGACCAACAGAGAATTCTGGAAATCCTTGGTCCAGGTGTAATTCTGGGGCCATTTGGAACAGGAACTACTCCAACAAGGCTCATACACTTTACTGGAGGCTGGGAAAGTCCATGGGGGCAATTAGTGAGGACTTTTTTAGTAGATTTGTTTGATTCGAGTCAGAGCAGTTTCTCCGTGCCCTCTCCTCATGCTCCCAGCTCAGTGTGAGCCTGATTAATATTGCCAGTGGAGGAGATGAAAAGGGAAAACTTCTCCTCCTTGTCTCACTCCACTCCTGTGGCTCTTCCTCCACGGTTTTTGTGGAAGTTTGGGCTGTCCCTGCCAGCACCCAGCTGGCCACGCTGGGTGGTGTTGCTTCCCTTCTTGGTGGGTGGCTCTGAGTGTCAGACAGGGGTGGAACAAGGCCTTGGAACACACGCCAAGGACTTGTTTTAGCTGGGATGAGATCAGAGTAGTTCCCTTGGAAATGCTGCAGGAGCAGAGGGTGGCTGTGATGTAACCCGGTCCCTCTTTATCAGCTGGAAGGATCCAAAGCCCCTTGTCCCATGTGCCACCATCACAAAGGCAAGATGTAAAACATCCATGTGCTTTGCAGAACCAGCTTTTCCCAGTCCACTTCCCACTTAATTTCCCAGAAACTTCTTGGCTAAAATCAGCCTTCCCATCTTGTCCAGCTTCCTCACCCACCTCCATCATCACCACCTCAGCACTGTGCCAAATCCTTGGCTTATTTTGGGTAATTTCACACCAAATTCCTCAGGAAAAACCACGTGGGCTTGGTTCATCCACGTGCTGCTCCCTGGAGTCCTTTGGGATGCAGGTGGAATTCTGAGTGTTTGACACCAGCCCTGCAGAGCAGCAAATGGAACTGAGAGAGGATTGAGGGCACCCTCAGCAGGTTTGCAGAGGACACGGAGCTGAGTGGTGCTGTTGGCCCTCCTGAAGGCCAGGATGCCATCCGCAGGGGCCTGGAGAAGCAGGAGAAGCGGGAATCCCATGGGAATCCCACAAGGTTTTAACAATACCAAGTGTGTAAGAGAGTCAGGGGAAACCCTGGATCAATCCAGGCTGGGGATGAGCAGATGGGGCAGCCCTGGGAGAAGGATCTGGGGGTGCTGCTGGGTCAGAGCTGGACATGGCCTGGCCAGGTGCACTGGGACCAGAATTCTGGCTGCATCCTGGGCTGATCCCACAGCCTGGGCAGCAGGGAATGGGGAATTCTGCCCCTCACCTGCAGAGCTGCCCCAGCCCTGGATCCAGCACAGAAAGGATCTGGAGCTGCTGGAGAGAGCCCAGAGGAGGCACCAGGATGATCCCAGGGATGGAGCAGCTCTGCTGGGAGGAAAGGCTGGGAGAGCTGGGAATGTTCAGCCTGGAGAGGAGAAGCTTTGGCGTGACCTCAGTGTGGTCTTGCAGGGCCTGGAGGAGCTGCAGGAAACATGGAGAGAGACAATTCCCAAGGGATGGAGGCACAGGACACGGGAAATGGAGTCCCACTGCCAGAGGGCTGGGTTAGGTGGGATTTTGGGAAGGAATTTTTCCCTGTGAGGATGGGGAGGCCCTGGCACAGGGTGCCCAGAGAAGCTGTGGCTGCCCCTGGATCCCTGGAAGTGCCCAAGGTCAGGTTGGATGGAGCTTGGAGCACCCTGGGACAGTGGGAGGTGTCCCTGCCCATGGTCAGGGGTGGGAATGAGATGATCCTGAAGGTCCTTTCCAACCATTCTGTGGCTCTCTGCTTCTGTGGTTTTAAATGAGATTTGATACCTGTCCCAGACAGTTCATTTGGATGCCATTCCCAAACCCCGTTTGGGATTGCAGTTCAGCACTTTAATTTACATTCCTGGGAGAAAATCCTGGCAAACCAGCTGGCTGTCACAGGAACAGAGATCTGCAACCAGTAATTCGCTCTGAGAGGAAAATGAGCATCTTAACCAATGGAATTTTCCACGGATCCATCTCCCTGCACAAACACCAACATCACAAAATAGCACGGCAAGGCTCTCCAGCTAATTGGCAGCAGCCTGCTCAAATGTGGTGCAAACTGTCTTTTTCGGCTGTCAATCACTTGTGGAATTGGCTTTGGAGAGAATTCCGTTTGTTCCCCCCTCTTGTGTCATCCCTGGCATCTCAGACATCACTTCCAACCCTCTGTGCCGTGGTTTCCCACTCTCCCACCCCATCTAATTTAAGAGTAGCCCTGCTTTAAGCTCTGATCCCTCAATCGAGTCCTCCTGCAGACTTTGTTAATTAGGGATAGATTTAGGGACACTGCAAAAGGAAAAGTCATGCTCAGAAATTGTATTTAATTGATGTCTGAGGAAGGAAATTCCTTGGGGTGAAGTTTTATTCTGTGAGGGCACCGGCAGCCTCACACAACATAAACTGCAAAATATTTGTCTTCCATCCCAGATACTGGAAAACACCAATCCAAAGGATTTCTATCCATTAGCCAAGGATGCATGGCGTGTTCTCTGCTGGGAGCTTTGGGGATGGTTTTAAGTTTTACATGTTAGGGGCTCAATTTTTATTCAAATTCAGTTCTGCAGCCTAATAAATCTCATTGTTTGTATGGTTTATCCCAAACCCATATTCCTCTGATTACATTCCTGCCTTTCACATTCCCATCTCTCCATTTCAAGCACTGGGTGGATTTCTTCAGCATCAAAAGTGCACTCCAAGATATTTTCTGCCCACTGCAAACAGGTAAACTGGTCCTAATCCTGCCAATTTCTGACAAATTTGGGTTAAATTCAGCGGTTTTTTGCCCCTGAATATCCAATAGTACCAGGAACGAGCAGACAGGTGGTAGCATTGTTGACTTTTTGCTTTAAGTTTTGGACCCCACGGGGATTTTTTTTGGCATCATTTTGATCAAAACACCAGAGTCAGGTTGGTTCCAACCCCCTCCGGGAATGCCCGGATCTCTGAGTGAGCTGAGCTTGGTTTATTAGTCCTTGCCTTGTCCCAGGGAGGGCTCAGCCTTTCATCTCAGCTGCTCCACTTCCTCATTAGAGGGGGATTAATCAAATCCCATCAGCCAATGGAGCTGCACTGCAGGGCCTTGGATGTGGCAGCCCTTCCGAAGGAAGAATTTTAGGATCTGACTCCGAGTCAGAAGACTCGTTCCTTGAGCAAGAATTAAGCAGAGCTGTGTGAAACTTGGCAGAGCCCAAATCTCAGAGGTTGTGCAAAGCTAAAAAAAAAAAAAAAAAAAAAAAAGAAAGGAGAAAATCGAAAAATAAAAAATTGGTGTTTGAATGTCTGCGTTTTCTTGGGGCTTCTGCTTTGAGGGGTCTCACATGAAAGGGTTTATTTGCTTTGAGTTGCACTTCCCAAATCTCAGGTAGGTTTTTAGAGGAAGGAACCTTCGTTCCCAGAGGTCAGTGATTTTCCACATGTGCCAATGATTCCTGGGCCAACACCTTCCTGTTTGCGCCTCAGATCCTGCAGAATGGGGGATAATTACTCCTTCTCAATTATTTTGATTGCAAAGGCCTTCAGGTTTTAAATATTAACTCTTATTTTGAGGTGAAAGTTGAGAAAATTGCATTTCTCAACCAAGGCACTGAAAGGTGCCTATTTTAAATTTAAATAAGAGAATTTACACTGTGACCTAAAATCAATTTGAATTTTTCTTCATTTTCACTGTCAAATTTGGCCTGATTTTAATTCGGTGATAATGCCTTTATCCAGATCACCTCTTCCTTTAAAAAAACTGAGAAAAATTAGTAACCCTTGGAATTCTGAGCTCCTTGCAAATGAAATCACCCATTGGAATTAGACAGGGAAAATCCTATCTGATGAAGTCAACACTGTAATCACACCGAATTTCCCATTTCTTTTGGAATCTGAAAAATCAGCACTCATCATCACTAAATGTGATCTGAACCTGAGCTCGTGCCCATCATTTCTTAGCCTTACCAGAAAAGAGGAGAAAAAAAAATAAGAAAAACAAGTATTAGGAAGAAGTAGTTCTATTATTTTAAGAAAGTCTCTTGAGGCTCTTTCAGCTTGGAGAGTTTTCCAATGTTTCTCTGTAGCTCTTATGGACCACTTGGAGATCCTGAGGGCTGGAGAAGGGTGAAATCCTGGGACTTTTTCCCCCTCCTGGCTCGGGATGAGCAAACTCCCTTCAC
This sequence comes from Petroica traversi, assembly GCA_025920805.1. NCBI lineage: Eukaryota > Metazoa > Chordata > Aves > Passeriformes > Petroicidae > Petroica > Petroica traversi. Next base: position 1,184,061 of record JAHLSL010000022.1, read on the forward strand.
TAAGAACAGCACTGGCTTTTCTAGGTGACCTCCACCGAGCTGAGTTTTACACCCAGCAATTCCAGCTGGGAGCCTGACTCATTCCCCCAGGCTGGAATTCAGCACAGGGGTGGGAGAACAAGCCCCCAGAAGAACCAGACGTGACAGTGAGGGAGCTGCTCCTCATCTTGGGAGATCTCCTGTTCCCTCCTTGCTGTTTCTGCCCCACCCTCCCTGTGCCCCCTCAGAATTCTGGTTTTTAATGAATTTTAATGAACAGGCACTCCTGTTCCTGCCCCCGCCACCCCAGGAGTGTCACAGAGCCATTCACGAGTGTCACTCACCCGGCTGGTGATCTTCATTAGGCAATGGGCTCCAAAATCCTTCATTTTCCCAAATTTTCCTGCCCTCCCCGCCACTCTGGGCCCCTTTGCTGGCCCGAGCTCTCCCAAATCTCTGTTTCTTTCCCCATATCTCTGGGCACAGCATCCACATTCTCCTGCTCTCTTGTTTCATCCACATCTCCCTGCTGGCTGCAGTCACAATCCGGTGGGGAGGACTGGGAGAGGCTGAGGTTTGGAATCCTTTGGCTCCTGGGTGCCAGAGCATCTCTCCCGCTGGAAAATGACAGCCCCCGAGGCTGACGAGCTGCTCAGCCAAAGGGAAAGAGCACAAAAATCAGCATTTCTGGGAGATCTCCTGGGAAAGGAGATCCCACACGCAGCCACAGCTCACAATAAGTTTGTTATCCCTGGCCCAATTCAGTTTGTGGCAACTGCAGAGAGCCAAATTCATTTCTAATTACCACTGTCGTTATCTTTGCTGATTGTGAGTCTCAAATCCTTTCATTAGGGCAGGAAATAGGATGGGTTTTGGAGAGAGGGGGGAAGGAGAAGGAAAACAAATGATACAGCTTCTTGTGGGCTGGTGGAAAAATGATTCATTTGGCCAAACACACACCTCACAGCTCAGGTGTTTTATCCAGGATTTGCTGATGAAAAAAAATACTTTGGAATCATGGAATGGTTTGAGTTGGAAGGGACCTTAAAGATCATCTCATTCCAAACTTCCTGCCATGGGCAGGGACACCTCCCACTGTCCCAGGCTGCTCCAAGCCCTGTCCAGCCTGGCCTTGGGCACTTCCAGGGATCCAGGAGCAGCAAAAATTTCTCTGAAAATTCCTTCCCAGCCCCTCAGCACCCTCATAGCCAGGAATTCCTTCCCAATATCCCATTTAAACCTCCCCTCTGCCAGTTTGAAGCCATTCCCTGTGTCCTGTGCCTCCACACCCTTGGAAATTGTCTCTCTCCACATTTCTTGTAGCTCCTCCAGGCCCTGCAAGGCCACACTGAGCTCACCCCAAAGCTTCTCCTCTCCAGGCTGAGCATTCCCAGCTCTCCCAGCCTTTCCTCCCAGCAGAGCTGCTCCATCCCTCCAATTCCCCTCAGGAATGACTCCCATTCCATTTTCTATCCATCAGGAGAAAACTTCACCCTGGTGTTAACACAGAACTTAGTCCCCGGTCATGAACTGTATTCATAACAAAAAAAAGTGAATTATTGAGGAATTCTTAGCACTCTGCCTTGCCCCAGTCGTTTTTCTCACCTTGTACTGATCAAATACTGCTCCAGAATTCCCCGAATTTCCCAGCTGTTCAGCAGGTGTCTGAGTTTATGGCATCACAGAAACATCCAACCCCCCCAGACTCTCCAAGACTCATTTAGAATAATATGAAAATAATTTAATCAGCTTCAACGTGCCAGGAAAGCAATACCCTGTCTGAGGGTGAATTCCACGATTCCAGCTGCCAGGAGGCTCTGGATTTAAAATACAGTAAAACTTTTACAATCAAACCCCAGAGCCAAATTCCTCCCATCATTAATTTTTTTCTTTTTTTTTCAAGGAAGCAACCAGTAGTGAAGTCTGAGGCACTGATTTATTGAAAAAAATATAAAAAATGAGAAGTGCATCAATAAATCCTGTGCATTTATTAGGTCAGGGATATTATGGATGCAATGCCCTGGAGAACTTGAAATTGGGAATTTGAATTAAGAATTCCGTATCCTGAGCTTTGGGACATCTCCTTTCTCAACCCACATTCCCTAAGTCTGAACACCTGCAAGTTGTTCCCTGGAAAGCTGAGGTGGCCAATGTTCCTTTTGGTAGGAAAGGAGTTATGGAATTAGGGGAAAAAATGGTTCTGGAGGAATTTTCTTGAAGTCCTGTCATTTCTGGAGAAAAATTACAATAGCTACGACAAGGAGCCCTGAAATTCCATGAGTAAAATCTGAAAAATATTTGGAGTTGGAATCTTTTAGGAAGATATTTCATGGGAAAAAACCCTTCTTGATTTCTCCAAATGTTGATTAAACTCATGTACAGACTCATATTTTGGGAATGCCCAAGTGTATTTCCCTCACGGGTGGTTTTAGCTGGAATTCTGATCCTTCCTGTTGTTTTCCTCCAACTCTGAATGCTTGGTTCACCTCCTGCTCCTGAAACGTGGTGGCCAACACTGAATTCACTGAAGCCTTCACCCCCTGCCCTTGTTTTCCCCCAAATAAAACCTTATTTAACCAGTGCACCAAAAGGTTTTAGAGGTTTTATTGATAATCTCCGTGACTCTACATTCTTTAAAAATAATCTCATTTTCAGTAATTTGATTATATTTGTTTACATCTGTCTGTACAAGCATTTTCTTTGTGTTTAATCTGATCAGAAAAAGACATTTAGGGTTTTTTTTGGGGGAGTTTCAGCCTATAAAACACCTCGGAACTAATCCGAGGGTTCCATGTCCTCAAAAATAATCCCATTTTCAAGTGATCACTCTGAACTCTGTGAGGCGTGACCCTAATGACCAAATCAATTAACGGTGTAATTATATAAGTGGAAAACTCAGGGAAAATTGGGGTTGAGGCACCTGCAGAAGAGGAAACCTGTTGTTTTTTTTTTTTTTTTGGGCTTGTTAAATGAGATCTTCAGTTCAGAATCCATGAGAGGGAAATTTCCCCATCCTGAGCATCACTGTGGATGTGTGGGAGAGGATGGGAATAAATCCATGCTCAGCACCAAGGAGAGGGGAAATATTAAATATCAGCCACATTAAATACTCAAATCCATTCCACTCTTTTCCTCTCCATCCCTTTCCCACCACTTTCTTATTTTATTTAACTTCCATCACCCCTTTAATGATGATTTGCTGATGGTTCTGTCACAAAGAAAAAAACCAAACAAAATCAATTTCCCGTAAAGAAGGCTGAGATTTTGATTTTTTTTTCCCCACATGGGCAAGCATCAGAAATCCAAATTTTCATGTGTTGGGACCTGAATTTTGAAGTTCTGACAGACAGAAGGGCTGATGGGTCACATCATCTCCCCCAAGTCCCTGAAACCCTTAATTTGCAGTGCATTGCACCAAGTATTGAGCACTCCCATTTGCAAGTCAAGGGAAACTTAATCAAATAAATAAATGAATGAATGAATGAATAAATAAATAAATGCTTAATCTGGGATTAATGTGTTTTAGAGGGAAATTTGTCTTATCCTGAGATTCTCATCCAAGACATTTGCCACAAAGCACCTCTGAATGTGCTTTTTTCCTCCCCAGTGCAGATGAGTAGCTAGGAGAAAGAAATTTATTTCTAGGCAAATAAAGTTGGAGGAAGATTGATTAAGGTAAAAAAATGCTCAAACCTTTGCCAAAGCAGGAATTCCAATCTGGACACCGAAATGATTGGATATTTTCACATTAATCTCAACCTATTTATCAGCTTCACATTAGCGAAATCAGGATAATGTTCCCATCTCAGAGGGATGTTCTGAAGATGATCAACATTGGAAAACCATAAAAATAAAATAATCCCAGAAGGAAATGACTAGGCTTTGAAATATGGGGAGAAAATACTCCTGGAAGCAACTTCTGCACAAGAAACTCGAGTTTTTAAGGAATTCTGGGCATGGTTCTTGTCCATATAAATAGAGGAGGCGCCTGGATCACAAAGCAGGAAGATAATGTGAAATAAAAGGGAGAAAGGTAAGGTTTCATCAGCTGTTTTTATTCTGGCTTATCTTAATTACTGAGAAATTCACTTTGCACCTGGCTGCCCATTGGGTTTTTTTCACAGAAATTTGCGTGCTTGTGTCGGGCTGTGTGTGCAAAATGGAAAAAACACATTAATTAGACAAGACTAGAGAGCAAAAAATGTTTGGAATTCTCTCACCTTCTGGATATTTTTTTCTTCTTTTTCAGGAAAAAAAAGTCGTAAATGTGCCCTGTTTTCCAAAATGAGGAAAATAATGGAAACATAAAAGTAAAGTAAACTGTGGTTGACTTTAAAAATGAATTTAAATACTGCTAGTAAGGGAGGTTGAGATATTTTTAAGTTCTCAATCACTTCTGGAAGTCCTTTCATTGTCAAGATGGAGATCTGTGATTCTGAGTGTCTCAATTGATGCATATATATATATTATATATATATAAAATATATAAATATATAATTTCATTTTATATATCATTATTATATATGATATAGGCATATTTATAAGTGTGCATATTTAATATATTTAATATATAATTATATATTTATGTGTGCATATAATATTTATTGTATATTATATAACCAATATAGTTAATACTATTTAATAGTAATAATATTAGTATTAATAATACTATATATAATATAGTATTATATATTATATACTATATATAATAAACATATATTTTATAAGTACATGCAATTTAATTTTTTAATATTTTATATTTTATATATATTTATAAATATGTATATTAATATATTTAATATATAATTGAGTCTTTATCAGTATATATTAACTGTACTGTATGTCATATAATCAATACAGTTAATACTATTTAATATTATATCAATATTATAATTAATAATACTATAAAATAGATGATGTATATTTTAGAAATATGTGTAAATTTTATATATTTATATATTTATATATTTATATAAATATATATTTTTATAAATATATTTATATATTTATATATTTATATATTTATATTTATATATTTATATATTTATAAGCATCTATTTATATTTGTGTTTATATTTATATTATATTTTAATTTTATATCTTTAATATTTTTAATTTTTATATTTCCTATTTTATATTTACTTTCAGCAAGCTCACGTTCATATACATTACACATCCAAAACTCCTGGAATTCCTCCACCAACAGGAATTACTCCCTCCTCAACTCTCAGGAGCCGAGACTTCCCAACAAACCCAGCAACCAACATCAAGCGCCCTGATTGCCATGGAAACACCTCCAACCCAAACATCGGGGGGCCACCATTCCCAAATTCCAACAGAATTATCCTAACCCCGATATCCCACCCCGGCTGAGCTCATAGGGGCTCCAGGATGAAGAACAGCATCCTAAATTTGGGATCTGGAGGGCCACGGGAGCAGCTTGGGTGGGAACAGGGCCGCGTTCCGTTTGTTTTGCGCCGTTTCCAGGCTCACCCCGTGTATTTGTCTGGCATTGCCTGGGGGTTTCCATAGTGACCTTTGATAAATCCGTGTTATGGATGCTGTGAAATGCAAAGCCCACGGCGCGTAGCGGGCGGGAGAAGCCCGTGGAACCGAGCGGGGCTGCGAGCTTCAAAGGAATTTTGGGCAGATTTAGTGCTCTCATCCATCCTAATAAACGCTTTGCTCTTAATTAAAAGCTGCGTGTCTGCGGGGCCTGGAAATTCATTCCGCTTTGGAGGAGTTTCTGTGGGAAAATTCATATTGTCCGGAGCTGTTGGCTGGATTTGATCAGTGTGTATGATTTATGTGTAATCGTGGGGGTAAAAATCCACCTCTGCCTCACTGTTACCTCATTGTTGCTGAGCAATTTTTAAATCAGGAAAGAAAATGAGAGGTTCAGGTCATCCCTCATCCTAAAAGGCGAAGACTTCACTTTTTTACAGGTGGCCACCTAAAAATTGGAAGTTCAGTCTGAGCTGGCAGGAACTGGATATTGGGAAAAGGCTTTTCAAATGAATTTTGGGAAGAAGGTTTTCAAATGAATATTGGGAAGAGGGTTTACAAATGAATATTGGGAAGAGGGTTTTCAAATGAATTTTGGGAAGAGGGTTTTCAAATGAATATTGGAAAGAGGGTGTTCAGATGAACATTGCAAAGAGGGTTTTCAAATGAATTTTGGGAAGAGAGATTTCAAATTATTTTTGGGAAGAGGGTTTTCAAGTGAATATTGGGAAGAAGGTTTTCAAATGAATATTGGGAAGAGGGTTCACACAAGATCCTCAGGGAATTGTCACATTTCCAAGACTTCTAGAGTTCCAGGAGCATTTGGACACATCTGAAGCACAGGGTGGGATTTCTGGGATGTCCTTTGTGGGACTTGTTGATCCTTGTTGGTCCCTTTCAAAATTCTGATTCCACAATTCCATGAACCATGAGCAGATTTAGGAACTTTGAGAGCGCTTATTCTGCTCTAAGTCTCAGCCATTCAATCCAGGAAACAACTTAAGGTTTGAATTTCAAATGGCAAACAAACCAAGGGCATCCATAGACCAGCCTTTGAACTATGGGGAGAAAATACTCCTGGAAGCAACTTCTGCACAATAAACTCCAATTTTACAATGAATTCTGCTTATAAAATGATTGTCGTTGATTCAGTTGTTCTCATCAGGAATGAAAATCCCATTTTCTCCCAAAAACATCTGACCTTTCACAGCGTGACACAGGCAGGACCCAAGAGCAGCTCTTGAGAAATCTCTGGGCCTGTTCTCCAAAGAACTAAAATCCCACATTCATTCTGCTCAACTCTTTAAGAAAGTCCCTGAAGCACCTTCCTGACGAGCTTCTTTATTCCTCCTGGGAGCACAGTTTATCCCAGCAATCATAAATCACCACCCAAAAATGGGGTGAATGCTCCACATGTCTTCGCAGAGCCGCCAGCCAGGGCCGTGCTGATGAGCTCAGCTCAAGTGCCGAGGGGAGAATTAATCTCCCTTAACTGCAGCCCTTTCAAATGTAAGCCCTGCTTTAAGCCAGGTTTCCTGCTTTTATCAGGGGAAGGTCACTGGGGAGGGCACTCATCCCATCTATTTTGAGCAATTAGCTAAGGATGGATGAATCCCACCGAGGGGTCTGTGACAACAGAGTAAATTTTGGGTGATGATCTCCCTCGCAAAGAGCAGCAGCAGTGTCATGTTCTCCTCATTATTTATTTTATCAGGGAGGGCTCTCCAGCTTTGCTGTCCTCTGCCTGGCGCTGCTTCCTCAGCCAAAGGTGGATTCAGCTGGGACCAGTTCCCAGTGTTGTCTTTTAGGGGTTTAATGTTATTTTATTTTATTTTATTTTATTTTATTTTATTTTATTTTATTTT
>JAHLSL010000022.1:1191419-1224667 GCA_025920805.1 Petroica traversi
TTTATTTTATTTTATTTTATTTTATTTTATTTTATTTTATTTTATTTTGTTTTATTTTATTTTATTTTATTTTATCTTGTTTTGTTTTGTTTTGTTTTGTTTTACTTTGTTTTATTTTATTTTATTTTATTTTATTTTGTTTTATTTTATTTTATTTTATTTTATCTTGTTTTATTTTATTTTTTTTATTTTATATTTTTTATTTTATTTTATTTTATTTTATCTTGTTTTATTTTAATTTTTTTTATTTTATATTTTTTATTTTATTTTATTTTATTTTATTTTTATTTTATTTTATCTTACTTTATCTTATTTAATTTTTTTTAAAATTTTTATTATAGAATCACAGAATGATTTGGGACTTTCAAATGTCATTAAGTCCAACCCTTCTGCCACAGACAGGGACCCCTTTTGCTTGACCAAGTTGCTCAAAACCTCAAACATTTCCAGTGATGGGGCATCCACAACTTTTCTGGGCAACCTATTCTAGAGCCTCACCTTCCTCATCATAAAAGAAGAATTCTTCTTTTCAAGGTCTAATCTAAACCCACCCTCTCCCATTTTATAAGTTCTGCCCCTTGTCCTGTCACTACAGACCTTCAAAAAAAGTTTTAGGATCATGGAAAGGTTTTGTTAGGGCAATTCCTTACTGGATGCCAGAAAACTCCTCCTCAAAGCAGGAGTCATTCCAGGCACCGCAAATACTCAAAATCTTCCCCTGTAAATTATTTGTCCTCCTTCACAAAGAAATCAGATTTTGCTGCCATGCTCAGAGGGAAGTGAGGATGGGATGCAAATGAATCCAGGAGTGGCTTGAAGAACTCCTGAGCCTGAGCAAAGCCTGGAAATCACACACTGCAGTGGGAAATTAGGAAAATTCTCACTGTTTAGCAAAAAGTCAAGGAGGTTAGGATGGGTCTAAGCCACTGGCTCTAAGGGATTCTACAGGACAAAATTTTCTCAGGATGGAGAGGATTTTAGACTTTGAAAAGTGATGTTTGTCTTGAGAAAAGAAGCTCCAGAGAGACCTCAGAGCACCTTCCAGTGCCTAAAGGGCACCAGGAGAGGTGGAGAGGGACTTGGGACAAGGGATGGAGGGACAGGAAAAAGGGAAATTGCTTTAAAATGAAAGAGAGGAGATTTAGATTGGATATTGGGAAGGAATTCCTGGCTGGGAGGGTGGGTAGGCTCTGGCACAGGATGCCCAGAGAAGCTGTGGCTGCCCCTGGATCCCTGGAAATTCCCAAGGCCAGGTTGGATGGGGCTTGGATCACCCTGGGACAGTGGGAGGTGTCCCAAGATGAATTTTAACGTCTCTTCCAACCCAAACCATTGGATTGTCCTACAACCTAATTACGCCGGGCTGGAAAAAAGCAGCAACGACAACAAAACCCAAAACCCCACAAAATCCCGAGTTCTGAGCAGCAAAAGTAACATGAAATTGAGAAGACCAGCAAGGGGAAGAATGGATTTCCTAATGGAAGAAGAGTTTTGGTAGATATCAAATTCTGTGAAGGACTCTCCTCGCGAAAGAGCGAGGTGCAGCAACACAACCTGTCTTTGTCCAGCTTGTGCTAACAGAGATGATCAAATTGTCCTTTTATTTTTTTATCTTTTCAGCTTCCCAACCTGTCCCACCAGGAGTGAGGAGCAAACCCTTGGCCTAGTCACCAGCAGGACACTAGGTGGCCCACAAGCCACACTCAGGCTGTCCCACACCCTCCCACTCCCGGGGAGCCGAGGTGGGACCCTCGGGAGAGGCTGGAGCACCCATCAGTGGGAGCTCCGCGTGGTACTGCCAGGGATATTGCCCATTACACGATTTGTACATATTTAGGCTTAGCCACCCTAAGCTGATTGCGGGTACTTAAAATTGCTTTTGTGCCATGAGCACTTAACGCTAAACCTCTTTTAATTTGCACCGTGCTACTCAGAGAGATCATATCATTCTTCTGCTCCACGCAAATTCCCAATCTGGCAATCCTAGCCCGCCCGGGGTACTTTTTTTTTTTTTAATAATAATTAAAAAAAAGAATTTAATAAGGATTTGAGTTTCTTTATTGAGCTTTTATTGTCCGGTCTTGTAATTGAATCACTCTGCTGTGACAGAGAGACTGAGGCTGTTATTAGCAAATTCTATAAACAATGGGCTTGATCCCTTTATGAAAAAGCATTGTAGGGGGAATAGTTAATCTGGGCTCAAAAAAAAAAAAAAAATGAAGCTCTGGGAGGGGAAGGAGGGGGAAATACAATTGCAGATTCCAAATATTTAAAACTGTTTCTGCACTTTCCCATTCCAGCCCCCTCCTCCCTCCACTTCCCTTCTCCCACCACCCAGCTGCTCAAATCCCTTTTTGTTCTTTGTGCCCTGAGTCTCTGAGGCAGAACTCGTTTGCAACACGATCACCAGGGAGGAAATTTTGTCTCTGAGAGGGCCACGTCTGCTTTTCTGGGCAGCTCTGGATTTTTTGATTTTTGGATTTTGGCAAAGCAGCACGGATGGAAAGCTGGTGCTCCAAACACATCCCAAGGTGGGGGAAGTTGTGTCCATCAGACATTTAATTTGGGCATCTCCATTGAAATCAACCATTCTGATCTCCTTTGGCAGCCAGTGGAGTTCTAATCAAAAATATTGGTGACATTGGGTGCACTGTCCCATTCCAGAGAAAATTGGACAAATCTATGGATATTCCCCATTATGCTCAAGAGTAATATCCATGGGATATAAAAGATCCAAGGCCCTGCTCTTTAGCTGATGATTTAGTGGTGGATAAGCTTGAAATGAGCACGGAATTTCTACTGGCATCAAGTTTTCCAGGTAGAACATTGTCTTCTTGGGCTTCTCTTTATTTATGTAAATAATAAATGAAGGTTTCTCTTGGAACAACAGCTCCTTGCTCTGATATTCCTGAGCACATTCGAGGTCCACAGGAGTCAGACAAATCCCTGGCTGTAAAATTGATTTTGCCAATGCTGGAGAAGTCTCTGTTTCATTGTCTGAGTCCTCGGCTCAGTTCATAACTTCTCCAGGGCAAAGTCTGTGCCTTACTCTGCTTTTCCACAGGTCATCCCAGGTCCTGGATCTTGTCCATGGTCACGTAGCACCACTGTTGAACAGCAGATATTAATGATAATAAATAATTGATCAGGACTGCGGTGATAATGAGGTTAAAGAAATATTGATCAATACCTTATCTTGAGAGTTCTGAATGGGAGCTTTGACCCAGAGCCTGCAGAAATCAGTGGGAATGTCGTGGCACTTTCCATGGCGTTTAGAACAACTTCCAATGACCTTGTTTAACCAAAACTGAGACCTTCTTTCTTTTTGAGGCATCAAAGGTAAAGCTGAGTATTAAATTAAAGGAAGGAGATAACTCTGTGAATAATCAGTATGGAAAAAAAAAGTGGCAGAAATATGAAGATCTTGATGGAGGTGGAATGCAAGTACTTCTAATTTTTTTTGTAATTTTGTATTTTATGCTTTGTATTCAATAGGAAAACAACCTTTGAGCAAGCCATGGAAACTGGAACATCATGAAATTTGGGAAAGATGGTGGATTGGATGAGTGTTAGGGATGAGAACTGGGAACATAATGAAGGCTGGTAAAATGGATTTGTTCTAGAGACAGCAATGGAAAATCAGATTTGAGGGTTTTTTTGATAGAAAGAGAGTGGATCATATTCCCATTTTATCTTGTGATGTATCAAACTTGAAAGCAAAAGTGTCAAGGGGTATAAAAAGGCTCTGATGGCTGTGAGAGAAGCAAGGGGAGGAAAAGGAAGTTATTGATATCAAATATTGACAAACCAAATAGCTCAGGTTTAACAATTTTAGCTTTACTTGAATCTGATTTCCACTACAGAAACGGGGTTGTTGGAGGAGCTGCAGCTACTCAGAGGTGCAGCAGGAGGATGGAGAGTCACAAGTTGTAAAAAGGGAAATTACAACTGGATAAAATGAAAAATGTCCTCAAAACTCAGCTGGATAAGGGCACAAGCTGTGTGAAGAGAGCTGCAAAAGTGAATAGGAAAAACTTAATAAAAGTGGGAAGCAAATCTGTGAGTGCAGCCCTAAAACAAGAATGAGTGGAAAACTTCACTGATAAAAGAGCTTTTTGCTCTGAATTCTACTTGTATCTCAGTGGGCTAGGAAAGCCTGGATGGTGAGAAAAATTGGCATTTCCTACTAGGAGAAATGACTTGATTTCTGAGTTCCACCCTAATTTTGACCTCTAACAGACAGGTTTGGACAATACACAAATCTGAACACACGTGCAAGGAATTTTTTTCCTGTCTAATGTACAGAAAAGAAAAAAAAAAAAATTAAGCCAATTATTTTACTGCGATGAAATGGAGAAGTTGATCTGGGGGTTTCTATGGTCACAGACCTGTTTATAGGTTTGGTGTTCCCCCAGCAGCTAAAGGGGAGCCTGGTGACCAATAGGAAAGCAAGAGCTCGTTCTCCACATTCCATGAGCTCCACAATTCCACGTTAAATGATGGCTTGAGTGTCATGTGGTGAAGTCTGACATGTAGAAGAACATGGGGGAAAAATTAATGTATAAACACACACACATGCACTTGCACACACATTTATATGTGAAATATCTGTGTATCCACATGTATTTTACACAATTAACCTGCCTGGTTTCCTTCAGGAAATAACAGATGTTGATGAAGTGAAGCAAAGATTTTTAAACCTTTGCACTTAGTTAAGGTTTGCTTCAGTCTGGATTTGGGGTTGGGATTTTTGTTTTAAATTGAACTCCGTGGACAGCCCCGCTGCAATTCTAATTTTCTGGAGTCAGCCTGGAAACCACAAAGTGGAATTCTTTCCAGGCACTGTGACTTCCAACACGTAACCTAAATAACAATGCTGTTTTTACCTAATGGTCTAAACATCTTAAGCATTAAATGAGGGATAAATTTGCCATGAGGTCAAGAGTTAAAAACTCTGAAATAAAAGAGTGTCGAGAATGTGCATGTGAAAGACAGCAGTAATACGATTTCCATGCATCAATTTTCTTTTCAGATTACAATTTCACCAGCAAAAATTCCCTGGATTTATGTTACGGCTGTTCCAAGTTTATCTTAAACCACAAACTAGGAAGGTTCTGGTGTTCGTGTGTTCTTCCTTCACGTGGTTCTTCTGACTGAGCATGAAGAGACAAATTGACATTTCTTAGGCAGAATAAGTCAGGTGAAAATTATCTCCTCATTATCAATAATCCAGAAGCGTGAGGGACTTTAAAAAAATCCTGATTGAGTTTCCACACATTGGAAAAAAACTTGTAAAAGATACTTTGCTACAGAAAAAAAATTAGAAAAGTTAGATTTTTTGGATTATAAAGAGGGTAGAAAACTGCAAAGCTCCAGGTGAAATAAAGAATCTCTAAAATTAAATAGAGATCTTGGAATAGTTTGCTTTGGTGAGAATATGGACATTGAAACCTGCAGGGCTCAAATTAAAAGGTGCCTTCAACCGGGTTCATTAATATTTATGATATAAATGGATTATTGCTCCCAGGGGTAAATTTTACTTTTCCCACGAGTTCTGCTCACACTAAAACTTTCTACTAAGGAAGCACATCCTGCAAACCTGTCTAAAATTAACTCCAGGGTTGTGTTTTGGGGGAGCTTTCAGACTTACACTCGGTCTAAGGTTTTAATCCATATGTGAAGGGAAAACCACAGCTTTGAACAGTCCTTATTCCATTTTCTAACCTGGATTTTCTCCATCCTTGAGCCATTCCACAACAGCTCTGGAGCCATTGCTGGATCCCAACATACCTTGACTGGAAATCTCTTACAGTGGGGGACGTTATGATTATCCAGAGTGATCCTGGCTGGAACAACTCCATGATTCCCCAATTTAAGCAAATTCAGGTTGATCTGGTTGGGTTTGGCACTCAAAGATGGGGCCAGGCTGAGTCAGAGTTTGGCTGGGAGGTGAAACTTTTCCCTACCAGACCCAACCACCGCCGCTCCAGGAAGCGGTGCGGGTAATTCTGGACGTGTTTTGATTTTTCCAGTGCCTTTATTTTTCCCCTGGAGCTCCCTGCTCTGGCCTGGACACCTCGGTGCTGAGGTCTCACAGCTGGGAAGTCACTCAGTGTCGAACAGCCCCAAGCCCAGGCAGTGTGGTGGGAAGAAGGAATGAAGGATCCTTTCCAAAGGAGGTCAAAGGACCACAATCCATTCTCTCATCAATTTTTCCACAGGACGGGCAGTGACAATTCCTCTGCCTTCTCCTGCAATGCCTCAGATCAAAGAAGGAAATTTTGGAAGCAGAGGATTTGTTGGAGTAAAGGATTTATTGGAATAAAGGATTTAACTCAGAGAAGCACATTGTCAATTCATAATTCCACATGGAAGTTTTTGAAGTTGTTCCCTCCTTGTGTTCCTCAGTAATGACCCCAATGAGTTCTCCCTGAGGTCTGACCAACACTTCAATGAAGAGCACTCCAAGAGTTCCACTGGAGTTGCGAAGTTCATCCCAATGTCTTCCAAGAGCTGAAGTGAGAAGAAAGGGGGAAAAAAATTGTTTAGAGGGAAAAAAGGTTGAAGTTGAGTCTCTTTGAAAGGGAAGGCAAATCAGTGTTTGCTGTTTTCTGAATCTCGCGTATTCTGAAAGAAATGTTTCTGCTTCAAAACACAAAGGATTTCCTGTGACCCAAGACAATGAAATTTTGCCTCATGTGTTTTACATAAAATAATGACACAAAAAAATTAATCCCACTTGGGCATCTCCTACAATATTCCAAATTCATTGTTGCTAAGTCTTTAATTTCTTTTAGAAGAGAAAGGCAGTTTTCAGAGGGGAAAAAAAAGCAGGAATTGGTGGTGAAAGCTGAATGAAGAAGAACCATGAAGACAAGAACCATGGGAGTTACATTGATGGGAATTCACTGCTGGAGAGGAAATCTCAAGAATTAAATGGGACCATGAAGCTTCCATGCTTTGAAACAAAAAAAAATTCTACAATTCTGGACAAGTTTTGCCTGCAATCCCAGGTGTTAACCTTGGTACACAAAACTTCCCTTATCCTTTCTTAAAATCATTTTTTGATGTAGGGCCTTTGTATTTAAAGATGGAAATAATGGAGAACAAAGAAGAACCTGGTGAAAGTATGTGCTGGAGGGCACAAGGAGAGGAAAAAGGAATGGAGAAGTTCTTGAAGTGGTGTGTGAAATAAATTAAGCTACAGGAAGAACATCAATTAATCAAATGGGTTTTGGATAGCAAATTTAGCCAAACATATCCGAAATCTCTTCTAGGGGGAAAGAGGGATCAGCCAGAAAAGGACTGAATTTGAAAGTTTTGGTTGTTTTTTGGCTGACCTACAACTCTGTCCTGGCTGATAAACACCTCCACGTTCAAGCGAGGAGAGAAGATTTCGCCCTTCTAAGGTTCAGGTATCTCAGGGAAATGACAACTTAACCAAAAGATGTCTGGGATGAAAATCTGGGATCAGATCATCTGGAGAAGAAGGTTTGGCATTTTTAAAAATAATTTTCATAAGAAAAAGAAGGAGCAATCACAGGATATCAGCTCCAAATGGAGGAAAAGTCTTTTTTTCATGTTAAGAGCATTTCATCAATGCCATGGGATTTTCTTCAATCCAGTGTGTGGTCTGGTCACAGAGAGGTCTTGGAAAATCACTGGAGACAAAGTTGGATGATTATTCATCCAACACCCAAAGGGTGATTCTTTTTATTTATATTAGATATCAACTCGAGTTAGGAAAGAATCAACTTCCTAAGGTGTTTATTTCTCCATGGGCTATCTAAAAAATTAGGCATGGATTTTTTCCATTCTTTGATGGACAAGTTTTCAAAAAAAAAATGGGTAGAAGAAATAGTCATTGCATGTTTCTGAATAACGTTTCTAAGATAATTTATTTGCAACTTCAATAACAAAAATTAAGAAATTAAACAGTTCTGTTCATTTGCCTTTCCCCAAAACCCAACTTTATTTTTCTAAGAATCATGAAATAAAGTAGAAATTTTTGGTCAACTTGATTGACTTCACCAGCAAATCTTCAGCCAAAAAAATTTCGTAACCTAGTTTAAAAAAGTTGGAATCTGTGTTTGCAAAAATAAAAAAAAAAGAAAAGAAAAAAAAATTGTGTTTTGAAACAAATCTTCTCTGACAGACAGATTTAGGCCCAAAATACACAAAATTATAGGAAAAAACCATCATGAATGTCTTGGAAGCTTTGGTAGCTCAACTGAAAATAATTTTAGGAGCTGCAGAATTGCCAGGTTGAGCATCTCCAAGCTGTGCTAATCCTGGAGGTCAGAAAACAGCCCCACTTTCCACGTTCAGGTGACAACATCCACGAGTCTTGAAAAATATGTTCCCAAATTGAGGACTGAAGAGGGGAACATCCCAATTTTTCCCTGAGCCCCATGGTTCTCATTGAGTTAAGAAGCTGAAGGACCACAAGGAAAGGTTTGGAGAGCAGAAGGTCTGAGGTGATTCTGTGGGATGTCCAGGGGAACAGAAGGAGAAGCCCAGGTCGCTCACCAGGAGTGGAGGGAGGCCCAAGTCACTTCCCAGGTGGAATGAAGAATTTTGGGAGCTGCGTTACTTGAGGTAGGGAAAAGGTGGTCTCAAGTCAGCTGGGGAGAGTGGAAACTCCAGCAGCACCATGGAAAAACCCAGTTTGGGATATCTGAGAAGGAAATTTTTCATCTTTGACTCCTCTTTGTGTTGCTATGACAGAACCAGGATGAAATTCCATAAATGTCTGGAGCTCCCTGAGTGTTTGGGGATCCCTGATCATTAGAACATTGTGGGTTTAGTCTGAATGGCCCCAGAGAGCCACGACCTTTGAATTTGCCTCGGCAGAGCCAGGAGGGCTATCAGTGTTCGGGGAAATCAGCTTGAATTCAATTGCAGCTCTAATCTGGAAAACCCGTGCCTGACCCGTTTTATTGCACTGAGCTCAGCGCCAGCCCGGGGCTCCAGGGGACAACGCGTTGGAGTTCTCACGTAGCCCAAGGAGACTTCTGGTTCAGCAGATTTCCTCATCATCTTGGGGATGAATTCCATGATAAAGAGCCTGAGAAGAAATTAAAGCGGGATAAAGGTGGATTCTCACCTAACCTGATCCATCGAAGAGTTGGATGTCTATTCAAAACCAACCCTCTGCAAGTCTCCAGGCTGGAATGCCCAGAGGAAGGTTCTTCCCATACATTTCGGGTTCAAATTAATACTTTTT
Organism: Petroica traversi; assembly: GCA_025920805.1. Taxonomy (NCBI): domain Eukaryota; kingdom Metazoa; phylum Chordata; class Aves; order Passeriformes; family Petroicidae; genus Petroica; species Petroica traversi. Next base: position 1,200,646 of record JAHLSL010000022.1, read on the forward strand.
AGGTTTTTCCACTGAATATATGTGATGCAGGGAGCTCTGTTGACTAAACATCTAAATTTTATATGACTGTAGTTAGGTGAGATAATAAATCTATTTTAGGGCAACACAGACCTCTTTTCCTGAAACACCAAAAGTGTTTTTGGTCACGTTTTCAGGTGTTCCTGATCAAAAGCACTTTAAATCTAATTAGGATGAATAATCTTAATGAAGATGAATTATCTTATGTAATTGCGAGGGCATGGAGACTTCAGGTAAAATTCCACGTGTCACAACACAAACATTCCGTGTATCCATGGTGATGACACTGCTGAGCAGAACTTACCAAATGTTGCTGTGGGAAGGAGGGACAGATTCAATCTTTCTGCAGCTTCATGTGACTATGGACTCACGTTTCTGGGTGCTGGATGCAACTCAATCCATCAGCTATAAAGTTCTCAGTCCCGTAACCACACACTGACATATTTTCAACCATCAGGTTTCACGGAGCCTTTTCCCAAAAAATGACTAATTTTGAGAACGTTTTCATTTTCGCCCTAAGGTACCAAAGGTTTCCATTTGTCCTCATTCACTGGAACTGGATGCAAAGTCCTGTGTTCATTTTGTCACTGATTACAGCACAGACTTAGAGGGAAAGTCTGATCTGGATATGAGGGAAAGTTTCTTTACTTGGAGGGTGACAGAGCGCTGAGACAGGCTGGGACAGAGTGGCTGTGGAATCTCCTCAGGGGATTCAAACCCTACCTGGATACGATCCTGTGGAACCTGCTGTGGTGAACCTGCTTTAGGATGAGGATTGGCCTAGGTGTTCTCCACAGGTCCCTTCTAATCCCAAAAATTCTGGGATTGACATTCTGGGAAAGTAATTTTATTTTCTCTGACATTGCAGATGTACAGGATACACTCTAGAACACGCCAAAATTTTGGACATCCTCAAGATGAATCCGCAATCTCTGTAAAAATTTAGTTTATGGGTGCATTTATTCAATAACAATTTAGTTTTATCCCAGATTTCTGGGATATAAGATAATGTTCAACCATCCTTTTGGCTCTCAGACACAGATTATCCATGAAAGAGGTGCCCCCTGGATCTCAGGTAAACATGGGAGTCATCCAAACCCACATTCAGTCATGATCTGAGTCAGTGGAGGCTGCTCAGATCATGACTTGTGAGTTAAATGGAATACATTGGAAAAGGTTGTCCAGAAAAGCTGCATCTGTTCCAACCCTGGAAGTGTCTGAGGCCAGGTTGGACAGGGCTTGGAGCAACCTGGGATAGAGGAAGATGTCCCTGCCATGGCAGGGGTGGGACTGGAGGATCTTTGAGGTCCCTTCCAGCCCAAACATTTCTGATTCCATGATGTGGTGCTGGGAAATGCTCATCAGTGCAGGATCTACCTCACTGTTATCATCTCAAGCCATCTCAGGTAAAATGTGAGACAAAATATTTTCTTCATCCCCAAAGAAACGGAGATTTCGGGCTGAATTCATTTGTACAAATGTGGGAGTCTATTGCCCTTTGGAAAACCTTCCAGTCTCTGGATTTAACTCTCTTTAAAAGTCCATTTAAAAACTGCTAAGGAATAAATATTTTAAGGTACTTTACAATATTTGCCAGGCCCGTGTGTGTTTCCCTTCTCACACAACCCTCAGCACCTGTGTGGGGGCAGCTGGATGGAGCCTCTGAGGCAGGAATTGTCTTGCAGACCAAGATTTCCACATTTATTTGTGTCTCCACGTGGAGTTGGGTGTCCAAGATGCTCTCAGAGGCAGAGCAGTGCTTGGCTGGGGCAGGAGATCTGCTCCAAGACCCCTCTTACCAAGATTCCTTTTAATTTTCATGTTTCCAGACTGGGACTGGCTCCTCTTCCTCCTTCATTTTGCCAAATCCTTAGAAAATATACCTACAACCTGTAACAATTTCCCCTCCGTGTCCAGGAGACCATTGCCAGCCCAAGGACTCCCATCCAGGGTGTCTGTCCTTCCCACACCTCCCAAGCACCCACTCCCAGCATTGTTTCCTAATTGTGTGCAGATTTCTGACCAATAAATCTCCCTCTCTTCTACTCCTCTTCCTCAACTCATAATTGATCAGACACTGAACAGCTGCTGGCTATTTTCTCTTCCCCAGAAACACGCGGTAATTGTATGTACGGGCTCCAAATCCCTAAACATTTGGAAAGGAGAAGGGCTTGAACAGGAGCCAGTTCTTTTTTCAGTGCTGGTACCAGCAGCAGTGGCAGGCATTTAAATCAGATCAGGATCTTGTGCGGGTGGGGTGTGTTGGGGCTGTCAGATTTGCTGAGGTTCGTTTGGAGAGGGAAGGAAAAGAGGGAGAAAATGCTAAAGAGAGAAAAAACCGAAACCAGCAATCAACAAACCGAGGCAGCTCCGAGTTGGAGGCTGTCCCAGCTCCAGAGCACTGAGATTACTCCCGAAACCAAAGGGCATTGTTTGTGTCCATGCTCACCCACATTTCCCAAAGTGTGGATTGCTCCGTGCCAAACAGGCCAGCTTGATCCTGGTTTAACCTTGGGGCTATCCAGTGGGAGCTCTGCCATCTTCAGGTCATGTTCTAATCCCTCGGGAGAGGAAGAGGCCTCAGGAACGGCAAATTCGCCCATGTTGGAGGTGTTTCTCCTGCTTTTTTTGCTGTGTGGAAAGTGAAAGCAAACTCGGTCCTCATTGGGACATCTCAGCTTTGGGACTGGAGTTGAAGGGATGAATTCAGGTGACGCACGTGTGACAAAGCAAATTGAGAATATCAGAAGCAGAGTAATCTAGAGAAAAGCAAAAATTTTACCTCAGAGACGTTCCTGAGTTGTCTCTAATGAGTTTTAATTCACATGTGCAAAGTCAGCTCTTCACTAGGCTGCTTTCCCAATATTGGCATTGAAAAGCATGGAAGAGTCAGAGCTACCATGGAAGTGGGATGCACCTCCAGCTCCTGCCAGGAGCAGGGACACCTCCCACTGTCCCAGGCTGCTCCAAGCCCTGTCCAACCTGGCCTTGGGCACTGCCAGGGATCCAGGGGCAGCCACAGCTTCTCTGGGCACCCTGTGCCAGGGCCTCCCCACCCTCACAGGGAACAATTCCTTCCTAATATTTAATCTAAACCTACCCTCCTTCAGTTTAAGGCCATTCCCTGTGTCCTGTCCCTCCATCCCTTGTCCCCAGTCCCTCTCCAGCTCTTCTGGAGCCCCTTCAGGCCCTGCAAGGGGCTCTGAGCTCTCCCTGGATCCTTCCCTTCTCCAGGGGAATATTCCCAGCTCTCCCAGCCTGGCTCCAGAGCAGAGGGGCTCCAGCCCTTGGAACATCCCTGTGGCCTCCTCTGGACTCATTCCAAAAAGTCAACATTTTCCTTGTGTCACCTTCATTTGATCTGAAATTTAAGGGTGAGCCACAGTACGATCAATATCTTCTATTTCAGGCTCTTCACAAAGCAGGGGATGCTTTGTTTTGATTTTCTGGGCTCGTGTGGAATCCTGGAATCAGCCAAAAATGTCACTTTTGAAACCCCTGAGGTGACAAGAAATGGCACAGCAGTGAGAGGTGTCTTTGGGGGCTCTGTAAACCTTCCCTTTCCTGGTGTGATGAGGATGAAAAACTGGGGCCCATCTTCTCTGGGCCTTCATTCTCCAGAGAGCCCCTCCATGAAACACCTCACAGACACTGGCAACGTCCTCAGTGTCCAACACAGACTTGTGGGAGAATCTATTTTTTCCCCAAAAGGACCATAATCATTATTGAAATTTGATTTTTAGAAAGAAATATTCAGCTCTATTAAAAAAAAAAAATTGATCCTGAACCATCCAAACCTTTCCCTGTAATTTTGTCATCTCTGTAAAATTCGAACTCCTAGGGAAAAGAAAAAAAAAACCAGCAATCCCTGATGTGAAAATTGACACCTGAGCTGCTGTCATTTCAGTTCAAAAAAAGACAAAACAATATTGTAATTCCAGGAATAGCTGCTCAAATCTGATAATTTTTTTTTTTTTTTTTTTTTTTTGCATGGGCCCAGTAACCCAACACTGGACATTTGTGGCTACTTCCTAGAGAAAGAGGAGAAAGCAAAGAAAATTCCTCTTGGACAAACGGCGCATGTAATACGACAATTGGCTCCGTTCCTGAGAGGTTCTCCATGCCAGCCATACAAAGAGCGAAACCTTAGAAGGGAGATGTGATTTCTGCCTTGGACTGAGCTTGCAGCATGCTTAGACCTGGCTCAGGTGTGGCTGCCTTCCCAGGTAGAGCACAGGAGCCTTGGAATGGCATACCTGGAGAAGGGGATTAAGAAATCAGCTCTGCTGGGAATAGAAACAATGCCCACACCGCAGCTTGGCTTTCCTCAGCCTCCAGAAAATGCCCTCAACCACACAACTGGGAGGGTTTCTCTGTCACCTTGGGGCCAATGTCACAGTTTGGGGTCCTTGAGGGATTTTAAACCCTGTTTAAGGCTGGTGCTGAGGATTCCTCATCGCTCCTGACGGGCTGAAAAGCAGCCAAGCCACAAATCCTGAGCAGAAATCTTTCCTTGCAGCGCCGATTTCATGTGAAATGAAAGTTGACAGATATACCCCGACATTTGATTTTGGGCAGAATTGTAACGTTGCAAATGCTCTGCTCCCTCCCCCAGTACTGGGTGTCTGAGTAAATGAGCAAAATGAGGAAAAATGCCTACAAAAAGCACATTTTTACACCAGAGGGACGCATCCCCCACTAAAACACTGCAGCCTAATTTTTGCCTGCACGTGCGGGTTGGGTTTTGAAAATAATTACATTTTTTACCATATTTAATCTCTTTGCTTCATTGAGTGGACTCACCAACAGTTTGTTAAGGAGTTATAAAAATTAAGGAGAATGAAAAATGGAGACAGGACCATCAGTGGATTTGCACGTTCACTCTCCAGAGGATTCCTGGTTTTCCCATGTGTGTGTGGAGAACAATTCTTGCACTTGACATCAGCCATATAAAGCCATGTTTGTAAATTCAGCCCGAACGACCACTGGGAATTAAGAGGGAGAGATTATGGGAAAGGCAGCAGGAATTTTGGGAAGACAAATCCATTTTAGGGTGACTTGAAAGTCCTGTCACCTTGGACTGTGGCAGCAAACACGAGGAAGCTCCGATAAAGACCTTGGGAAGGATTTTGAGCCCTTCTAAAACTGAAAGGCCAAAACAGAGCTGGAAAACAAGGCTGGAAAGTCTTGGTTATCCTCCTCTGGGAATAAACCCCACCCAGAGGGAAGCAGGATGGAAAACACCAGATGTGGCTGATGTGAGAGGAATCCAGATTAGGTAAAGCTCTGCTGTGACTGGCGTGGAACTTTGTCCCATGCAAAGGGCAAGGTTGGCAGCATCAGCTCTTCCTTTTAATTCTGGAGCTCTGGAAACCTTTCATGGAGCATGGGAAAGGTGAAATGGAAGGAGAAACATTCTTGGCACAAGAAGAAATTTTTTTAATCTCACATTAAAATCTTGTCATTTGTGCCTTCTGCTCCCTTAATATTCCCTTTATCCCCACCAGATTTTTTTTGGTTTTTTTTTTTTTTGTTGTTGTTGTTGTTGTTGTTGTTTTTTGAGGATGAATCCTTGAATCTATTGCAGGATTCTGCTAAAAAATGACATTAATTCTGTGCTAGAGGCCTTTGGTGACAGTGATTTCAAGGAGAGCCTGAAATGAAGGTCTCAGGTCCTGGAATTAAAGAATATCCTGGATTGGAAGAGACCGACCAGAATCGTGAGGTCAGAAAAATCCCACCTGGTTTTCAAGGTGTGCAGGATCAGGTTGGTTGATTTTGAGGATGAGGTCGATTTTTATTTTGAATTTGATTTTTTTTTGCTTAATCACGGGCTACAACTCCTCCTGTTGTTTTGCTACCAAATTTGAACTTTCGGGTGTCTAATCAAGAGTGAAATCAAACTGCAGCCTTTGCCTCAGTGGAGAAACCGACAGGAAAATTCCCTCCTCTTCCAAACGAAAGGATTTTACCTGTTTTATAGGTACTCAATATCATCATGGTTTGCACCCCTCAATTAATCTTGGGTGTTACTGACCTTTTAATTCAAAACAAGAGGAAAGAGAAGATTGTTTATTTGTGTATCTGACATCCAGAATTCCAATTCCATCCTCCAGAAACAGATTAAAAATGGATCTGGTTCTTGAACTCATCAGACATCATTTACAAACGGGGAGTTGCAGCAATGCTCCAATCAAAAAGTCCCATTAATTTTCCCAATTAATTTGTTGTTTTACCTTATCTAACCCATTGTTATCCGATTTCTCCTACCTTATCCTTCCCTCCTTATTCCATTTATTTGCCGTTTCATTCAACACAACACGTGGGCAGGTTCCCCTCTGCTGCACCCCAAGCTTCCATCCCAAAAAAACCAAAGCAAATTTCAAAGCTAAACAAGGTTAAAAATAGGTACAAAACAGGCCAGTCCTGAAGGGCATCAGCACATGTTTACATGGCTACAATGATTTTCCTTTCCATCCAGGCCACACTTTCCAGCTCCGGCTTGTCAGGAGTTTCTTCAGGGTAATTATCCCAGCCCCACAGCCACTGGCAGCTGGAGGCACTCTCAACCCTCCCAAATTGCACATTAATTTTGGAAGCGGAGAGAACGTCACAGGGAAGCCGAGGCCAAGGGCAAATCCAAACACCTTGGATCCACCACTTCATCACGGAGCTGGCCAGAAACCTCCCTGGGCTTGCCAGAGAGGGATGAGGCCATGGAATGAGCTTCCCACAGATGGAGAATGTGGGAGTGAAGCCGCTTACGAAGGGACCCGTTTGAACCTTCCCCAGAACACATCAGCCCCACCAGGGCAGGTTGAGGAGAATTCGGGGAATATTTGTGCAACGACTGCCAGGAATTCACTGCACAGAGGGTGCTGAAAGGATTTTTTTTGGGATGCAAGTGCCAGTGAGGGACTTGAAGTTGGTTCTTCCACATCCCATGGGATTGTGTTGACCCCACTTTCTAAATTTGAGGGGACATGACTCATTCTCTCTCTTTGGTCACTTCATTCTCCACTGCTGAAGAGTTTCCCACTGAAAATTTCATGGAGACTGGAACATTTCTGGAGGGGAAAAAAAAATCTTCCTTTTTTAACATTTAAATGAAATAAAACAAGAAATTTGATCAGTAGCTCTTGTCTTAATGTCCTATACAAAAAGACCCAAATCAGCTTTAAACCCCATCATGTTTTGAGAAGATTCAAGTTAGTTCACCTGATAAGTGGTGAGGAAAAAACTATTTTATTCTGAAAATATGACATGGGTTTTTTCCTAAATGTTTGTGGCCACAGATCCTGAATATGGATTGCCACAGAACTTTAAAAACACTGCTTGTTACTCATAACCTACATAGGGTTTTCCTGCAGAGTCCACTTGTGCATCTCCACGGAATGGAGCGGAACATTTTAAATATTCTGGCAAATGAAGGACAAGGATTGAAGTCACCTGGTCGGGAGAATTGACCTTCACCTTCCAGAATCCTTTAGAATTCCCGGGCATGCGAGCCATTTGTTGCTTGGATTAGTGATCCATAATTTGGTTTTCCCACCTGCAGAACAATGAAGCGTTGGCTGCTGTACTACAGATGATGCTCCCAAAATGCTCCCAATGACTCTGGAATTACAATAATGGTGTTTTGAATGAAGGACAAGCATAATTTTTTTTTTTCTGCCGGCCATGGGCAGCTTCTTCCCATACTTCACAACCCTTTCCATGAAAAACATCCTAATTTCCAGTCTAAACCTCCACTGGCCCAGCCTGAGGCCATTCCCTCTCCTCCTGTCCCTGTTCCCTGGGAGCAGAACCTGATCCCACCCTGGCTGTCCCCTCCTGTCAGGGACTTGTGCAGAGCCACAAGGCCCCCCTGAGCCTCCTTTTCTCCAGGCTGAGCCCTTTCCCAGCTCCCACAGGAATTCTTCAGCTCATTCCCAGCTCTGATCCCTTCTCTGGACTCACTCAAGCCCCTCAATGTCTTTCTTGCCATGAGAGGCCCAAAACTGACCCCAGGGTTTGAGGCGTGGCCTCAGCAGTGCCCAGCACAGGGGAACAATCCCTTCCCTAACCCTTTTTGCCACACTGTTGCTGGTACAAGCCTCTTATCACTTCCCAGCCCTTATCAGTGAATCCCTGAAGCCGAGGAGAGAAGGGAGGAGAAAGACTTCTTTTTCCCTTCCCTTGAAACATCATTTCCTATGCATGCAAGTAACATGAACACTGCAATTACACGGCCAAGCAGCCTGAAGACAGAACAAGGAGGGGAAAAAAAAAATAGGAGGAAAGATTTACAGCTCTTCCAAAAGATGGAATTGAAATATGTAAAAGAGGGCAGAGCCGATTGCCAAAATACTGGAGGTTTTCCTTTCCTTCCACCAAGCATTGTGAGCGGCGTTTGGAAGGGAGGGGGGGGAAGCGCTGGAATCTCAGGGTTTTTATTTCACCGTGAAACTTTAGCACGAGAAATTTTAATTGTGGATCCTTGTGGACAAGACCTTGAAATCCTACCCAGCCAAAGCTCCCTGGTCCCGGAGTGTTCTTGGAACTGGTCGTGGCTCCCAGTGGCTTGGGTGCTTTATCCAAGTTTGTTCCCTCAGCCCGTCAGTGGGACGCAGGATGGGTTCAGGGCTTAACCATTTGTTAGGAGCCCTGCACGCCCCAAAATCAGGGCTTTTTTCAGTGCCACTCCTGCAGGCAGAGCGTTTCTATCTGGTTTTGAGGATCCTTCTGTGGGAGTTTGCTCTTTTCCCTGCCTTTGGAAAGCGATAGGCCCCGATTGTTGGCACCTAATCAAGAAAGTCCGGAGGAGGAACGCGAGCGCGGCCGCTGCGAGTAATTGATTGTGGCTACTGGTTGACTGCAGCAGGATTTGTGATAGTGTGAAATCCTATCTCTTGGAGGGCCTCAAAATTATCAGGGTATTTAATCACGGGCTGGGCATGTCTGGGCTGTATTTATGTGTATCACCATCGGAGGGTCACTTGGGCAAGGCACTGAGATAATGGAAAGAAAAAGGGCTTGGAAAATAAAGCAATAAATCCTCACGCTGAGCTTTTAAATGCACAGAACTCCTTGGAAAGTTCCAGTAGCCAACTAATGCACCTCCCTGTGATTAATCTGCATTTTAGAGGGGGAATATTTCGGTTCAGGTAGAAGCTGGAGGTGCCTCTGTGACATTGATGGAGACCAGATGAAAAGTTGGCTCAGTTGTGCCAAAAGGTGGGTCGGGACTCCGCAGGAGAAATCCACATGAGCTCACGTTATTTGGAGATTTCTATTTCCCAAGCCCAAATATATTACAAAAACAGTCCCTCCTGCAGAATTGTCCTGGCTCCAGATCCCCCAGAAAACCTGCTGAAAGCTTTCAGAAATCTGAAATCAAAAGGTGCTTTAGTTAAACATTTAGCAAAACCATGTTTGTGTTGTAAGGAGGTTTTAAAAACAATTCCTGAAGCAATACAAACATTTCCCAGGCCTCAATATAGATTATTTTTTCTTCTTTTCCATATTTTCACACAATTCTTCTCTTTGGTTTTTTGGGGGGGAGGTTTGTTTTTCTTTCTAATAAATGCAGCGATTAATTTCACTTTTCCAAACTATTTTTGTCACGAAGTTTCAATAAATCTGAATTTCAGGAAGCGAAACACCTTGATAACTACTTGGAGAACATTTTTAACAGCACTGCTAACAAGGTTATAAAAGTTTTACAGAGATGAATTTTTCCTGCCATCCCTCATCCACCTTCCTTCTGCCAATAGTTACAAATTTTAGTTGCAAAATCCTGCAGGGATGAAAACACCAGGGCCAAAGACAAAAAGCAGATGGCAAATTTCCTTATTTGCTAATTCCATATATTGGACATACCGGCTGGGATTCACCTGCCCTGTTTTTATGTTCCCAGAAATCCAAATTTGGGTGATTCACCTTCACTGATTGGAGAGGTTTAGAGAGAATAGGTCAGGCTTGGATGTGTAAAAGTAGGGAAAACCCAGATTTTGGGTGTTTTAGCATCTTTTGTTTCTTCATTCCCAACAACTCAAAAAGTTCAGCTTTACCTCTAGGGAATCACTCCCCAAAATTTAATTATACCCCACATTCAGCTCCAGCTCATGCCCATGAAGAACTTAAATTAAAAACTTACCCTTGATTGAGTCAAACACTTTTAAACACCCATGTAAAAAAAAAAATTAGAATATTAAAATTTATTTCCCAGTGTTTCCTGCTTCCACAATCATCTTCCTCACTGACCTAGGAGTCACATCTTGGCTCATCTGAGGCTGGAGTGCTGCTGTTCCTCTGAACAAATCCCTGGGGAACTTGCCCCTGACTGATAAACCCCGAGGAATTTAGGAGCAGGGGCTGCTGAATTTAAGGGAATGACTGGAGGACATGATCTTGATATGCCAAAGAATGATTTTTGGATGTGTCACCAAAAGAAAGCAGAATTAGCTCCAATTCCCACTTTAGCCCTGAGGGTTTGGAGCTGCTGTTATACATCAGGCCTGGACAAAAGGAGCAGCAACAAATGGATTCTTTTCCTTTTTTTTTTTTTGGGGGGGGGGGGCCCCCCCCCATATATCTGAGCAAGGAGAAGAAGGAAAGGCTGCCTGGGGCAGGAAAAAAAGAGGCAGAATCTTTAATGGAATGCCTGGAGAATTCACCTGAAAATCTGGAGCGAGGAAAGAGCTGGAGATTCCTTGGCCTCCGCAATAAACAGCTCATCAGTGTCAGCTCATCATGTTTGTTTTGAACTGACAAAAATTTGACTGATGGAGGACAGAGAAATGTTCCAGCCTCTGTCAGCCAGAGCTGCCACACCTGATTTCCCCCATATTATCTGTCTTTCTATCTGTCTGCCTCCGATGTGCTGAATCATTCCTTTTTCACTGAAAGCAGCGCTTTACCCTTGAAACTTCCACTCTCTGCTGAAAAAAAATAAAAAGCAAAAATTGAAAAAGTCACGGAAAATGTAGCCGTAGCACTGGGAACTGCTGTGCCAGATTCCCACTTGGCCTGGATCTCTCTACCTCTGCTGACCTCAATAATAATTTCACTTGAGGGCAAGCAAAGAACTTGGTGTTCAGTCGCGGAGCGGCTGCAGCTGATCTGCTGAATAAATCAGAACAGATCAACCAGTTGCTCCTTAAATTCCCAGTAGCCCATGGCCAGTGGATCACTCCCACACAGTGACCCCACAGTTTCATTGGAATCTTGCATTGTTATTGGTGGGGCCGTTCTTTTTAAAGGGTTTGGCTTTTTTCCAGGGGTCTTTGCCAAGTTGCTCAATACCATCACTGGCATCAAACCGAAGCTATTAAGTTTTTCCCTTTGTGAGCATGAGCTACGAATGTGGATTACTTCAGGGGGAAAAAGCTAAAAAAGTGGGAATGCCACTCCTTTACAGGCCCTTGGTTTTCAGCTGGGACAACTTGGAATTTATCCTGTCACTGAGAGGTTCACCAGCCTTATTGACATCCCAAATTTATGTCCCCAGATGTGTCCCTGACTTTGCTGAACAACACAAATCAAGTTTTGCCTTCTCTCAGCCCTGCAGGTACCCATGAGCCTTTCAGTTCTTCATTAATTGAAGTTAACAGAAAGTTTATCCTTGTTTTCCACAGCCAGGTGTCATTTTCCAAAGAGAGGGGAAACTGCAGAGACACCTTCAAGGCACTTCTTTCATGAAGGCTCAGGAAAAGAGGTGGCATCACTCCCCAGCCTTGCCCAGCTTTTCCATGGTTTCTCTAATCCTTGGGATAGTGGTGCTGCACAGACTGAGCTTGGAAATACTAATAAATATTCAGCCTGTCTGCTTTTTGCTGAATAATGGAATATTTCATGTTCGGTTGGAGTCAGGAGCGGATTTGGGGCAGAGAGGGAGGCAGAGGGGGTGTGGGATTGAATTGCTTTCCCTGCTGGGACCGGGGTTTAGTTTTGTGGGGTTTTTTGCTGTCGCAGCTCTGAAAGACAGAGGAGGGAGAAATGAGGAGTGGGGCAATTTGAGGGGAAGGCAAGAAATATTTCTGTGCTGATGCTGATTAGCTGAAACACCGAGGAAAGAGCGAGAAAGAGAGAGAGGAGCACGTTAACAAATCTCTATTTAAATCCCAACTTCCAAGTGAAAATGTGTTGGCTCCTTCTAAATCCCCACAGAGATTTGGAGCCACCGAAGCCAGCAGACACCCTATGATCATCCACCCTGACCTTTCTTAACTCAGTCTCGAAACTTTACCCAGGGATTCCTGGAATGGAAGGAATTATCCCCACTATGTGCGTGCATTTCTAAGATGCAGCTTTAATAAACTGATGATGGGGATCAGATTCCCGGTGATGCCATGGGCTGGTTCCTGTGTTCCCCTGCAGGAATGTAAGCCATGGCTTGTGGTTGAGTTAAAGCACATTTATCCCTTCTTCCTGCAGCTCCTCCTAATTCTGCCACTGCTGACAGAGCTGCTTGGTCCTCGCAGGCACGGGGAGATTCATTTCCCCATGAATCACCGAGCAGAGCTCCAAAGATTTCCCAGCTCTTCCCTGAGCTGAGCAGGTCAAGGTTGACCAATTTTTCTCTTGTCAAAATTCAGGCTTCAGCCACAGGAATTCATGCTGCAGATCCCCTGGGATGCCGTGCCTTGGATATTGGGAGGATTTGCATTCTGGAGGGTTTTAAAGCCCCAGGTAATCTCATCTCACGATCCAAAGGTAAATCCATGTGTACCATGAGCGAGGATCCAGGGATGAAGGTGGGGCAGAAGCCACAACCCTCTCCCCATGCAGCAGTTTTACAAAAGATTTACTCCCTGTCTTATCCATTCCACTCCTTGTCTCCTGAAAAGTCAGTTTTGTAATGACGCCTCCACTTTCCATGAAATGTCTTCTTCACCCTCCCCAAAATTTCACGTATCAGAGAATGAAAATGTGGCCATTTAGCCAGGACTTCCCACCAGAGCAGCAGCTGCAGAATTCCCAATCCTGGGCCAAAGAAACCCCAGTTCTACTGCACTGGAAAAACAACGTTAACAGAGCCTGGATGATTTGTGGATGCACAGAATCATCAAAGACTGAGTTTATGCAGGTAAAACTCTCAACACAGGGGACACAAAACCATGGTCGTGCATCCCGAAATCACAGCACATGCACAGCCTGCAAGCTCAGATCCCTGGCTAAGGTTTTCCAGATGAAATATGGGCTCATTCCACATCTGCCTCTCCTGATCTCAGTGTGTTAGGCTGTGGAACAGGGGATTCAGCTCTCCTGAACGTGGGATTAAAATAAAATTAAAATTTTTACCCATTGGTGACAATCCCTGTCTTTTCCACTCCCCAGATTCTCCCATTTTCTTTGCACAAAGACTATTTGTCTGCTTTTCTGGGAAAAATCACTTTGACTATTAAGACTACTAAAACTTTTAAGTCTCAGCTGGTCATTCTTGGTTTTATTTTCATTCTGAAGAAAAAGGCAGGCACCACCTGGAGGAAAGGAGGAATCACCCTTTGGAGTTGCATTTCCAACTCCATGGACTATCAAAAGAACCTTGATGAGATGAATAATTAAGTCAGATGAGACGGAATTGACATTTTGGATCCATTTCCCAATAGAAATCAAGGATGTGTTTCATTTTCAGTGTCACATGCTACACATTTTCAGAAATACTGGCTTTTGATCACTCTCTAGCTTAAGAAAAATGGGTTTCATCATTCTGGAATCTTCATAATTCTCCCAAAATTGGAAAGGGTTTTGATTTATATTTCTTCCCGGGTTAATTTTAACTGATTGGAGAATAATAATAATATCTCATCCATTTATTTGATTTCTTACAAATTACAAGTTTCTAGGCAGGACTGGCAGCTGCCAAATTTTATTTAACATCAGGCTTGTCCTGTGAAAGCCCCTTCTCTCTAACTCTGGTTAGAGAGAGAGAGAGAGAAAAAGAGAGAGAGACACAAAATTTATCCTAAATTTCTGTTTTATTAGGAACCATTAATCTGAGTCTTCCCCATGAATACCAATATTTGCTTTTTTTCAACTGCATTGCTCCTGTGAGTGCTCTCCATGCATGATTACAATGAATAATTTGAATCCTTTTTTTAATTGCTGTAATTTGCCCGGGGAAAGGAAGTCTCCCAGGTGTGGAATTCCAGCTCTGTACATCTCCTGAAGGAAGAAGGGGCCGTTCTAGGTCCACCAAGGATCTATTTGTGGACTCACAGTGGTATCCACAGTAGATTCCTTAAAAAAAAACTCCCAGGGATCAGATCCTCAGCTGATGGGAACCAGAAGGTCTTCCACCTATCCAAATCCCATTTTGCATCACCTGCTCCTTCCAGATCCTTGAAGATTGGCAGTTGATTTTATCACTGAAGACTGACAATTGATTTTTATCCTTGATGATTGACAGTTGATTTTATCGCTGAATTTTGGCAGTGGATTTTATCGCTGCTTTAAAACAGGAGATAACACTTGCTCAAGTCACTGCAATATTTTTTCCTCTCCACGAAGGGGATGTCAATTGCAATAATTTAAATGTTATCAACGTGCCTATGAAGAAAAATAATCCTTCTCAGTGCTCCCTGGGTGGTGCAGCCTTTTCTCAGGGATGTTGTTTGGATCCCATCCTGAGCTTCTGGTCACGCTGGAGAGGAAAAGGGGGAGAAGAATTTATCTGAGAGCAGAGAGCAGCAGCTCTGATAATTCCAATTAGGAATTCAGAGGCTGAGGTCAGTCTAGAAGAGATGAGTTATGGTGCTCATGGAAGTGAAATGGAATAATAAATGGAATTTATCCATGGATCCACGACCTGCATGAGGACTGCCCATCCCATCCATCCACGCACACCCCTCCCACCGCAGGGATGTTTTTAGGACACAACGTTCTGTGGTCAATCCATCACTCCTTTGGCCACCACCTCTCCTCCCCTCCCCTCAGGGGGCAACACTCAGCATTTTATCCCTCCCAGTCCTCATTAATTTCCTTGGAAAGAACAAACCTCCTTTGTCTGGGGCTCCTGCAGGGGAGGGGGATTCTCTGCCAGGGTCTGTGGGGCAGAGCCCACAGCTGATTCCTGAGCACACCACGCACCCCGATGTCACAGAGATCCCACAAACACAGAGAAGGCAGCCCCGTGTTATGGGAGCTGGCCCCACGTCCATGCCAAGATTCTGGATTTCCTGGCGCTCTCCAGCTCTTTTGGACCACGGGGATTATACATTGCACAAGGTATCAGATGCCAAGCTGACTTTTGAAAAAAAAGCGCACGAGGAAAGGAATCAAAACGACCTCTTCAAGGAAGGATCCTATAGAAATGTTTTTAACAATAACAGAGCAGGAAACTTTGCCTCCTCAGACATTTACCCAGCTTCTCTGCCTGCTGGCATTCCTCAAGTGCACTTGGACACACGCTGGGCCACCGAGGGCCGGGATCCTCTCGGATTTCACAAACCGAGCAAGGTCAGCCCAGGGCAGAGGTTGGGTGAGATTCCTCGCAGCAAAACCCGCACTGCCGATCAGAAATGGTGCTGTTGCATCCATTGGCTGTGAACTTTGTTTCATTCCAAGGTTATTCCAGTGCTGGGACCAGCTGGAGTCGTTCTTCTGGACGGTGGGTCCCACCCATGACCTCCTGACTCTGTTGAAGGTTTGG
Source organism: Petroica traversi (assembly GCA_025920805.1). NCBI lineage: Eukaryota > Metazoa > Chordata > Aves > Passeriformes > Petroicidae > Petroica > Petroica traversi. The sequence goes on from JAHLSL010000022.1 coordinate 1,216,298, forward strand.
TACAATTTGCACAACTCTGGAATATTCACCCAAAATGGCCCTGTCAAAGGAGTTTTACTCCCATTCCATGCTCTGCAGGACTTTTGATAAATAAAATGCTACACAAAGTATCCCGCTTGCTGACTTCCCTTTTCCAGAATATCCTTGCGCACTTTCCCTGTTTCCAGCAGGAGCAGTGCTGTCAAACTCAACTCAGAATTTGCCCCAGGAAACACTCACAGAGATATTTCAGGAGCCAAACTGTTTTAAGTGGGGTTCAAGTAGAAAAAAAAAAAAAAAAAAAAAAAGGATGTTTATGGTGTAGAAATCTACCTGCACTTGTAACTTGTAACTCCCAGCTCTTCTTGGAGTCAATAAAAGAGGTCTTTGGATGTAAATCACAAGATCTGGTGAATGCAGCCACTTTAAGATGAATAAAACGATGGTGTTTCATCAAATGGCCAATAAAAATGCCTCCATAAATTCACTGAGTTTATTTTTGGGACTCTGCAGCATTTTTAGGAGACCTGAAGTCAGTTCTAACACGATCTCAAGCCCTCAGGCTCTGGGTTAATGAACATTTTAAACCATGTCTGTCCATAAAGGAATCAGTCCTATTTCCCTATGTCCTGTGCCGCTGATTGTCCCCAAAGTCACCAAAAACTCAGAACCTGAGCAGGAATTAACTCCTCATTTGGGGTCTAGAAGGAAAACTCAGACCAAATGGGATTAGAAACATAAATGGCTGTAAACAGGACTCTCCACCTGCCCCCTCTGGTCCCAGAGGCCTGAGGAGCTTCCCTGCACAGGCCTGTTTTCATTCCGGGAACTGTCAGCAGCATCCTGGGCTGAAAATTATTCCCCCAGTCCCCTCTGGCACCCCGGGGAATTTGTCTTTGTCACTCTGGGACCCTGCCCTGCCGTGCTCCCCAGTGCTCCCAGCCAGATCCCAGCTTTTCCTCCAGCCTCTTGCTGGCCATGTCTGCATCTCATTCTCTCCCTGCCCTCCACAAACGGCTTTTTCCTAGGAATGCTCTGCTGCTTTCAGAGGGTTATAATTTCCATTTCCTCTCCCTGGCCCAAAGGGAAGCATCCGATACAAGACAAACAAGCAGAGTTGTCTCCTGCTGCTCAGCTGCAATTTTTGTGAAGAACTGTCAATTACAGCACATCTACAGTTCCGTTCCCTCCTTTTTCTAAAAAATAAAAAAAAAGTTCATTTTCCAGCTGTCCTGTTCCCTTGCATGGATTTATTTAAAGGCTGATGCCTGACATTAACAGTGCAAGGGAGAGAGGGGAACTTGTAGCCCCTAAGAAATGGGATTGCAGTCACCTTGGGTCAGCCCAGGCTGGTGGTGATCAGGATTTCAAGCTCCAAATCCACCCAAATTTTGCTCACGGCCAGAATTCTCATGACTTCCTTGGAAGAATCCAGGCTGGGAAACTCAGGGTTTCATTGGAAAAATCATGAAGACACCCTGAGCCACCTCAGTACTGCAGCACTCCCGAGTGCTGTCGACAAACAAACAAAAAATAAAGATCCAGATTTTCCTTTATCCTTGGAGATAGCGAGGAACCCCATAAAATGGGCATGAGGAAACTCACAGAGAAAGATTACAAGTGGCAATTTTGTCTGGAATTGCAGGGATTGGATTGGAGACAGTGAAATTCTGGTACCTGTAAATACCTGTAGGAGCAGCGAGGGAGAAGTTGGTTGCCACGGCAGTGATGTGTGTTATGCCAAACCCTGTATCCCTGATAGGGAGTGCAGGGAAGGGCACGGAGCTGGGAAAGGCAGAGATGTGGGAAGCCAGATGAAAAGTTTTATTAGGTGATTATTAAACTCTTCTGTGGTGCCAAGCGCGGCTCAAGGCTGCCAGCTCGTCTCGCTGCAAACCCAAAATTAAAATAATGAGTGGGGCCCTAATCATGGGCTGGGTGGTGGCTGATTTTCTCTCTGGGCTGGGTGAAAAGCTGCACCTCCCTCATCAATCCAAGGGGGAAACTTGGAAGTGGCAGAGGAGCTTCCCGCAAGGACAATGAATCAGTATCTGAGAAGGGAGCTGTGGTTCCTTTATAAATACAGGCAAATAACCTGGAAATGAAAGATCTGATAAGAGCCCAAACTATCCATCAGTCAGAATTACCAGAATCTGGCTCCTTTCCCAGGGAATGGAGAAAGATGGGACTCTCTTGAGCACCTACTCATGGAGCTGAATTCTCTTGTTGTGACTTCTTCGTTCCACAGACACGGGGATGGCATCCAAGAGCTCTGCAGAGCAGGTGGTCCGAGTGATTCATCCCTGTCCCACCATGAAATTCCATTTGGGCCACCTCCATCTTCTTCTTGCACTTTAACAGGTGAGCTAAACACAGACCAATCTTCAGGCATGAGATCCAGACCTCTCCCATGGAAAGAGACAGGGATTTATGGAGTCACAGAGTGGTTTGTGTTGGAAAGATCCTTAAAAATGATCCCGTTTCACCACTGGGCCATGGGCAGGGACATCTTCCACTAGACCAGGTTGTTCCAAGCCCCATCCAGCCTGGTTTTGAGCACTTCCAGCTGGGGTAGGTGTGAAGAGCATCAGTTGTAAACAGAGATTCCCTGTGTTTGCATCCAGACTTAAGAGCCACCACGAGTAGGACATGGATTTTGATCCAGGTCCTGGCTCAGCCAAGCATTTTATGTCACATTTTGAACCTAACTCTGGCTGCTGGGTCACATTCAGAGTTCAGCAATGACTTGTCAGAACGGGATCTGAAACAAGAACAATCTGCTGTCACTCCACAGTGATGTAACTCTGGACACTGATCCCAAGATATTTGGGGTGGATGCACCCACCCATCCATCTGGAATCTCCTACAGAGCAGGGTGAGATCTTCTACAGGGTGGATCTCATCCCTCTCCAAAGGGCTGGATCAAGTTTTCCTTTCTCTGACCCCACCAACCTTAGGATTCTGCACACTGGGACCAATCCCATTTTAAATAACACCAGCAACACAACCCTGCCCACGCCACACCTCTGGGGACATTTCTGCCGTTTTAACCGAATTTCTCCACTGCTGCAGGAAGATCTCTCCACACCAACCTTTCACTTGCCTCAGCCTCCTGTTCATCTCATTACCCTGGTGGTGGTGACCTTCTCACATCCTTGGAGCAGGTCCAGGGACGGGAGAAGGTCACCATCACCTCACCAGGTTGGCACGGAGAAGGCAACACAAGCCGCACTCCCTTGACCTATGATGCCGTCCACCCATGTGAGCACAAGTGTTCTGTGGGATGTGTGAACTGGCGTTAGGATCCGGAGGCTGATTTCCATGCCTAGAACAGGCAGTGCTGGGAACTCTCCAGGAGATGAAAGGCAGGAATATATAGCGCCGGGCGGAAAGGCAGAGCCGCTCTTGGGGAACTGCGTGGGGCTGACGTAATGTTCTGTGCCGTGATATTCCCAGTTGGAACATCTGAGTTTGGGTCACAGGTTTTGCGGGGAGCCATCTTGTTAACGTCATGGCAGCTCGGAGCAATCCAGCCTCCGTTTTTCCACTCTGTGTGTGTGTGGATCCGTGGGGTTTTGCTGCGAGCACGGAATCAACGCTGCCCCTCCTGAAACCCCTGCTTTGTCCTTGGCCCTTCCCAGTAAAGCCTTGGCTCTCCGTTAGTGGCTCTGCTAAGCCGTGCCTGTGCTGGACGGGTTCGTGGGGTGGATGGGGAAAGAGACCTCAGGGCTCCAGCGCTTGCAAATCCCACAGCAAGTTCCTATCTACTCCCACTCCTGCAGGAGCTCCATGGAAACGAGCTCAAACTGTGCAAATTGGCTGCAAAGTGTTTTTCTTGAGTCAGTAACACAATACTTTTTCTTTCTCGACATCAAATATTCGCTTCACCCCCAAACAGCCCTTGCCAGCTCCCAATGTGATAAGCAATTAGTTTGGTTAAGGCTACTTTTTTTAGGAGTTAAAGCTGTGGGAGTTGCTGGTCTTGGAGGAGATGTGAAATCTGCTCTTTCCCCATCCAGGACGTTCTGTGGAACTCCACCACCTCACCTCCTGGAGACGGAGATCCAAGGCAGTTGTTGGGCATGAAAACCCTCTGGAACCTGCCCTGCCTCAGAAACCTTTCCTGCTTCAAAGAAATTTCTATTCCTGGTCTTTGCAGCAGGAAAAGATTTGGATTCTCAGGTCATTTAGACCCAAACCTAAAAACCGCTTTTCTTTGAGGTCCTAACTCTGCTAATCTGTTTTCACCGAGACGCAAAATATCTGTTCCATGAGCAAAGGTGAAAAAGGAATTGTAAAAATGTGCTGTGAGTCAGAAATTTGAGGGCCTTCAAGGGCCCGGGAAGGGAAGGGAAGGGAAGGGAAGGGAAGGGAAGGGAAGGGAAGGGAAGGGAAGGGAAGGGAAGGGAAGGGAAGGGAAGGGAAGGGAAGGGAAAATGACAGTTAAAGCTAGAGCACTCAATGAACTATAAAGCCAAATGTAACATCAAGGAAAAGAGAAACAAAAGTATTAGGGCAGGTCAGCAGCATCAATGGAGACATTATTTCCTCCATTATTCTGCCTCTAGGCAGAAAAACAAATCAAAAATTATGAAAGTCGTGTCAGCAGCAAAAAGTTGGCAGGAGCCAGTGCCTGCACGGAGTGGTGCTGGGCTGCACAAGAAAAGCTGCTTATCATGTGGAATCACTTACTAAGTCCTCAAATTTGACTCCCTCCCTCCTACTTGAGCAGCCTTTCCCTCAGCTGAAGGGGTGACAGTCCCATGATGCTTTTTTTTTCCCCCTACAGACTCCAAGATTCTCCATTTTTGTTGCAAAATTGGTGCAACAAAAATTGGTGATCTGAATCTGGGGGGTCCTGTCATGAGCAGACTCATTTATTTCTGCATTGGCAAAGCACAGAAAGCATCAAAATAAGTGGGACAAAGGAAAACCAAAAGGTTTTGGGGGGAAAGTCCCTGAACTGGGAATTCTTGCGTGGCATTGGCCAGGTCTTTCACACGTCAGGAGTTTCTCTGACTGTGCCTCACTCCTTGACACTGACGTCAGGAATAAAGGCATTTCCACTCGTTTGGACAGCAAGATTTGAGCTCAGATGAGTTCCCAGGTGCTCTCCTGGATATAATACTGACTTTTCTAGGAAACAGCAGTTATTTGGTTGTGTTCAGGGACAGCATCCATGTTTTCCCAACCCTTTTTTCCCCTGGCCAGGGGTCTCCCTCTGCTCTCCTGCTCCTGGTGCTCACCTTCCTCCTCCTTCATTCCTCTCAGATAAAGCAACTTTTACCTAAGGCTGGGAAATCCTTGTGAACCTTTTACTTCACGGCTTGGGTTCAGCTCGGTTGAAAAATAAGAGGCCATATCCTCATGTAGCATAAAACAGGAATCAGGGCAGTTTCCAGCAAGGAAGAACCCAACCTCCCCTGGCAAGAACTGCTCGGATGGACCCACGAGGGTTAAGGGTCTGTCACAATCCCCTTTTAACATCATCCCCAACAAAAGGAGGACACAGAAAATGAGTGAGAGATTTTGGAGGGAGCACAAATAAAATTTCAATGCGAGGCCGATATTTTCCATGGTTTTCAGCAGAGCCATTCCCAAGCCTCAGCCACCAATAAATGCACCTTTAACTGGTCTCCTGGCGCTGTTATCCCCTCCACAAGGTGCTTTAATTACTCGGTGCCTAGGAAGCATTTGGGACAGCGAGGTCTGTCACCCCTTAAGCTGCCTGCCCGACTCTTCATTTCACGAACAAGATACACACAACTCCTTTAGCCAATGGCAGCCCGGTCACACAAGTATTATGTTTTTCCTCTCGCTGTCTACTGTTTCACTGCTGGAGGAATTACACAGCCAAGAGCCCGGGAGGAATAATGGCTCTATTCATTTCCCCCTGGGACTAATTCTTACAGATGGCAAGCACTGTGATGGGGCAAATTAGCTTCTTATTTCATTGGGAGGCTTAAAGTTATAAGCTCATTTTGTTGTTGTTTACGGGATAGCTCACGGCAGGACGGTGCAAGCCTGTACATTGCTGCCGGCAGGGAAGGAGGCAAATCCTGTGCCAGAGGGCAGGGAAGGGGATGCTTGGAGGGCCCTGTCACTGCTGAGCCCCAGCTCGGGCTGTGCTGGGCTCTGGAGCCAGGGCAAAGCTCTCTGGCTGCCGGGGCTCGTGGTCAGGTGCTGAGACCGAGAGGAGGCTTAGCTCCGCCACAATCCAGGATCACGGCACTTTGGGAAATGGGGATTTGCCAGCCTTTCTGGGGAGAGGTGGGAGAAAAACAAGCACGGTCTCCACTGCTTGGAGCGATTTGGAGCTGTGCTGCGGATGAGAAATGTGGAGACCCTTATTTACCTGAAAAAGCAGGCACATAGACACATCCAGGAATGTTTTCTTTCTCAGTCATTTTCCTCTCGAGACAGCAGCAGTCTGGGGATTACAGAAGATCCTTGGAGTGGGAAGGACATCTTTTTCCCTGTGGTCATCACCTTGTGGCTGTGATTACCCACTGAATTAGGTGCCACCGTACCTTTCCCAGATGGCATTTCCAGACGGGAAATTCCAGACTGAGCCTTCCCGTACACGGCTTGTCTAATTTTCCAAGCAGAAAACAGAGTCATGTATCCCCAGCTCGGAGTGAATCAGCATCTCCCTGGAGATTTCAATTTGTGCCAGTCACCAATCTGGCCCATAATGTCACTTTTAAAGGATTTCATGGTCAAAGTCTCCTCTCATGAGGAGTAACAGAAGATGGGTTGGATGAAATTTTATTTGTTGGCAAAAACCCTCGCAAATGTGTCTCAGAGAGGAATTGTGAGTGAAACAAGTAACCATCATCCCTCAGTCATCATTCCCCATCCCTGGAAGGGTCCAAGGCCAGGCTGGATGGGGCTTGGAGCAACCTGGGATAGTGGAAAATGTCCCTGGGTGGAACAAGCTGAGTGTTTAGGTCTAGTCCAACCTAAATCCTAGAATTCCATGATCAAGGTTGTTTTTCAGAGCTATTTTCCTGAAGTTGCTGGTCTGATCATGGATTTATTTCCTGCAGTGTCTCAGGAGATCAGAGGGAATGTGGAACCTCTCCTTGGAGAAGCTTAAGGACAGTGAGCACAGGGAATCCTCCCCGTGAGAGGAATCAAAATGCATGACAGACTCCAGATCCTTATTCTTTCTAGTGTTTATTCATTTTATTGGCCAATTTTGGGGGATGCATCTCACCCTGAATGTTTCTCTTGTATCAACTCATTCCCTGACCATTATGAACAGGTTTCATTATAAGTGGAGTGTCCTGCCCAGACCTGCACATCTACATTGCAGGTGATCTTCACCTCCCTTCCAGCACCTTCACGCACTGGGAATCTTTTTTACCTTCCCACCCCATTCCTGACACCCTTCCTACACCCACCAGACACCTCCAGTCACAGCTCCACACTCTGACATCCGTGGTGATTTCTCTTCCTTTTCTGTACCTGAGACATTTCCAGGTTTGCATAGAAAATGCGAACTTTTCTGAAAAATTCAAGAAAAAAATCACTGTTGGCAATATGAAAATAACCTGATTTTTTTTTTTTTACCGGAAGATGACACAAAAAAAGTGTGGATTAAATAGAAAGCTCTCCTGTACGAAACAGATAAGGCCTATTACAGTAATTTAAGGAATTATGATGGCTTTTGCAACACAGAAAACAGTCCTCAAAATGGAAAGTCACGACAACATGAAAATTGGTAATTCTGTTTTCTCACAAAGGTTAACCCAGAATGCTTCCATCCCACAAAATGCTACATTTGCATATGCTCAGACACTCACATATGTTTGCAAAATGCAGCCTGCTCCAGACACAGCTTTTTTTTCTGTAAGTGAAGAAAAAATATTTCAAAATACCAACTCTATTTTCCTCGCAGAGCTGTCTCTTCAGGAAGTGCCAGCCATGAGTGATGACAATGGTAGAAAAATAAACCTGGCTGTTGTGAAGAGCCACCACACCGTGAGGTAACGTTCTGGATGGTGTAAACTACTCCAGAGCTCCAGCTCCTTGGAGCAAGTATGGAAAATCAAAGGTTTATGAGGGACTACAGGTTCTCCACAGCTTTTCTAGACATATCCACCACCAGCACCTTGGCTTTGGAGGAAAAGTGTCCTGCCTGTTCTTCAAACTCATGTTTTTTTTGGATCTAAAGTGCAAGTGGGATGGGGTTTTGAGCCATTGTGACCTCAGCTGCTCTCCTGCTGGGAATCCCTGATGCTTTTCCTGCTGTGGCAAGTTTGGCCTTGGATCTGTGGAGGGATCTTTGGAGGGCTTCTGTTGTAGGGAAACCACATCCACTTTGATCCAGGACAGGAAAAGAAGGAGAAGGAGAAGGAGAAGGAGAAGGAGAAGGAGAAGGAGAAG
>JAHLSL010000022.1:1224677-1235983 GCA_025920805.1 Petroica traversi
GAGAAGGAGAAGGAGAAGGAGAAGGAGAAGGAGAAGGAGAAGGAGAAATAAAATCCCCACACTTTGATTGTATTGATTCACAAAGCCAGCATCACGCCGTGGTGGAAATTCCTCCCTCACCCTGATGCCTCCCCTCCTGGCTCTCTCCTTCGCTTGGAGCCAGTGGTTACTGGAACCACCAATTCCTACATTTCGTCGGGCCAAGTCCTCTCCTGTGTCCACCAGCACTGAGCCCAAGCCCTGGAGGGGAAAGCCCAGGCTAGAAAAGGCCTGCAAACCTCTGCTGAAAGCCCAAGTCAGCAACATTTGCATGGAGACCTCCCCTCCTCGCTGCTTTAACGATTCCTGTGGTGGCCTCGTGGCTGCTTTTACGAGCAGCACAAAAAGGGGAGGAGGAGAGAGGAGGCATCGCAGCTGAATGACAAAATCAAGGCTGGCCCTGCCAGGCCATTTCCTTATGTAAGTGGAGGGGTGGGATGGTTTCCTACGCCCCTGTGGCCAAAGGAATGCGGGAGCACACGGCTCAACCCCGCCGGGGAAACGGATCCCGCGTGGGCTGGGAATGAGGGAGCTGCTCCAGAGCTTCCCTAACTCCCGTCCAGGGGATTAAACACTTCACTGCAGGGTTTGAGGGAAAAGCCTGGGGGAGCCAGCCAAAGGCAGAGTGCCATAGGCAGGCGAGGAGTTCAACTCAGGATTCCTTGCTAAAGGAAGAGAAGGGAACAAAAATAAAGTCGAATTCCTGCATCTGTAAAACAAAAGTCTCCATGTTGCTGCAGATTCCAGGATGAAGTGCTTGTAATGCAATGCTGCTGCTTACTGCGTTATTTTACTTTTCCAAATCTCTCTCTCTCTCCCTCTCAATCTTTCTCATCCCAACCTTTCTCACTGAGGCCTCCAAAGCTGAATTGCTATTATTACCTTTCCATGTCATGCCCAGTGTCCTTAGAGAACAGAATTATAAATACATAAAGTGATAAAACAAATACTAACAGACTGACCAGAACTTAGGGAAGGAAAAGAGATTTATCAGCTCTTCACTTTCCAGAAGTGCCCCCCACCCCCAAATGTAGGGAGGTTGAGCACTGATGATCTCCTGGCATCCCTTCCTTTATTATTTCCATAGAAATAATCACTGATATCACTGCGAGATATCATTGGCAATTTTGGTTTTAGGCAGTTCATTCTGGGAAATTAATTCCCCTCAGCACCCATTATAGAGGGAAATAAGGCGCTGAAATCAGCTGAGTGCACCTTGCTCTGGTTGCTGACCACCTTCCAGATGTTTCCTCGTGGAGTTTGCACCATCTCTGCCCTTTGGGGAAAGACAATCTTGTTGCAACCAGCAGAGACAGCAGGGAGAGGCAGGGTTTTATTAGATTGGACTCGCAGAGGGAACACTAAAACCAGCTTTTCTTTGAGGGGGAAACAGGACCAGCAAGTTTGAGCTTGGGTTCTAAAGTGCCCTTGACTTGAGCTGCTGGGTCCCATCCAAGCTGCGGAAATGAAGTGTTTGGCATCACATCTTGACCCATTAACTCTTCGTGACAGAAAGTTAGGACACGTTAAACAGAAGTTTAGGAAACCAGAGATTTACCACCAGTCCCTTTTATTTCTACTTGAACCATTGAAAAAAGAATTTAACGTGATTATTTGTATTCATTATATGAAGATATTTCTTTGGAGGGAGTTTAGATCTCTGCACAGCTTCCTCCTGTCTCCCACGCTTGGAGTCACAACAGTCCCCAGACTCTTTAAATCATAGAATCAGGACCTTGGAGTGCTTTGGACTGGAAGGGACTTTAAAACTCATCTTGTTCCAACCCCCTGCCATGGACAGGAACAGTTTCCATTACTCCGGGTTCCTCCAAGCCCCATCCAACCTGGCCTTGAAAACTTCCAGGGCTGTGGCAGCCACAACTTCATTAGGAAAACCAGTGATAATTTTCTATTACCCCATTCTCTGCCTTTGTAAGAGGAGCTGCCACATCAGCAATGACAGGCTGTGCACAAAAAAAAAAAAAAAAAAAATAAAAAAAGTGAAAAATACAGCTAAGGTCATTTTTTTTCCGTTTCAATAATTTTCCAATATTCCAATGAATAATCCTTCTCTGTGACCTTCTGTTCTAAAAACTGCACCTAATCCCAATGCATTGCATCCCTCCTAGGAAAGCCTGGAGCACTCAGAGGCCTTTATTCCATAGTTGTGCTGTTTCACGGAATGTCACAGCCAACAGTGACTTCTGGCCATGCCTGCTGGTGAATAAATGTCCGAGGTAAGGGACACGCAGGGTTTCTGCAGGGTTGTATTTCAGTTGATCCGACCTGGCTGCACAGGCTGTTCTCAGATCAAGTGAAAATCAAACTGCTCCTTTGTTGGATCCACATGCTGAAAAATCCAAGTGCCTCTTTTTCTCCTCTGAGCTGAGTTCATGTCCCAGTGATTTCCCCACTCTTTCACCTAGGTTTCAGAGGGAGAAAAGCGAGTTGTTTCCAGAGAAAGGGAATGACAATGGGCGGGCCAGTTTCAAGCTGGGATAGAAATGCAGCTTAATATGCTGTCAAAAATGATTTGAAACAGATCCCTTCGTGCCAGCTGATAAAACTGAAATGTTCTGCTTCGGGCTGAGCCACCGCAGGTTGGAAGCTGACTTTTTAACCTTTTCCCATGGAGAAAAAAAAATCAGAAAAACACACTTTTGGGGGGCAAAGTTAAAAAAAAAAGTTAATATTCAAGGCTTGCTTGAAAGCATTTTTAAAACTCCTGGTGTGAGGCAAAGCAATGGAGTTGGTATCAGAGGACAAGGCAGGGCTTATTCCAGGGAGGGACAATGCTGGTCCTGATGCCCTGAGTTGGATGCCAAAATTCTGGCAGCAGAGGGCCACACATCCCAGGGATGGCTTTTAGGAATTATCCACCACAGCCTGGAGTGTTTGCAAGAGCAAATCATGGCCACCACAATATTTTGTATCCAACTCCTTCACTGCCCCTTGTGCTTCCCAGCCCAAAAAAAGGGTGAACAGATCCCTGAGTTTGATTTCTCTCAAGCTGATAACTTGTTCCACTCATGCTCCAACATCAAGGTTTAAAAAGAGATGACCCAGCTGACAAAGATGGCAAAGCTAAAATAAAAGTTAATATTGAAGCCGTGCCTTGAAGCATTTATAAAACTCTTGTTGTGAGAAAAAGCAGTGGAGTGCTGAGGGCTGGTGTCCTGGATGGGACACTGCTGGTCCTGGTGCCTTGTCTGGGGTGCCAAAACTCTGCCAGCAGACTGGGATGGCTTTTAGGAATTATCCACCACAGTCTAGAGTGTTGGCAAGAGAAACTCTTGGCCACCATAGCGTTGTTCACCCAACTCCTCCCCTTGTGCCCCTTGTGCTGCCCAGCCCAAAAAGAGGGTGAGCAGATCCCCGAGTTTGATTTCTCTCAAGCTGATAACTTGTTCCACTCATGCTCCAATGTCAAGTTTTAAAAAGAGATGACCCAGCTGACATAGAGGGCAAAGTTAAAATAAAAGTTAATATTGAAGTCTTGCCTTTATAAAACTCTTGCTGTGAGGCAAAGCAGTGCAGTATGGAGTGTTGGTGTCAGAATGAGAGGACAAGGCAGGGCTTCTGGATGGACACTGCTGGCACCGATGACTTGGCTGGGATGCCAAAACTCTGCCAGCAGACTGGGATGGCTTTTAGGAATCACCCACCACAGCCTGGAGTGTTTGCAAGAGCAACTCATGACCACTACAGTGTTGCAACTCCTCCACTGCCCCTTGTGCTGCCCTGCCTGAGAAAGGAAAGTGAGCAGATCCTTGAGCTTGATTTCTCTCAGGCTGATAACTTGTTCCACTCATGCTCCAGGGTTTAAAAGGAGCTGACCCAGCTGACCTTCAGCAGCATCCCCCAGCCCCTGTCCCTGCTGGGTCCCTCAAAGCCCTGCCCGTCAAGCGGAGCCGCGGCCCCTGCGGTGGCGGCATCGCGGGCAGCAGGAGTTTGTATACAAAGCTGTCACCACTCTCAGGAGTGGGTGGATTTTCCAGCTCATCTGAAACCTGAGTGGCACTTCAGCCCCGGGATCTTTCTTCCCAGTGTCAACAGCACGCAGCGGCCGAGCTATCCCCTTACACACTATCTTCGATCAAGTTGATGGGCAGCAGGGAACAGAGCCAGGAGTCATTGTGACAGGCTGGGTGTTTTTACAGGCACAATGGTTAATGGGCTGGTTAATGTAAAGGATTAGCCCCTTCAGCCCCGGGACATCTGAGAGGGGAGGAAGGGGGTAGTGCTGCTCAGCGAGCCCCGCTAGGAAATGCCACCATCAGCTCAAAACCAAATAGAAGCCAATTGGGAAAAAAAAAAACCGAAAACCAAAAATAAAACCTTTATGGTGTCTTGGGTTTGGCAGGAGGTGTGGCATTTTGGGATGGTGATGCTCCCACACTCAACACAAAACACAGAGCCTCAGTATCATGGTCTGCAGGGAATGGTCGCATTCCTGAAGCTGCTAGAACTCCAGGAGTGTTTGGACAGCGCTCCCGGGCACAGGATGGGATTTCTGGGATCGTCCTGTGCAGGATTAGGAGCTGGATTGGATAATCCCAGTGCGTCCCATCCAACTCGGGATATTCTGTGATTCTCTGGTTGTCTGAGCCGCGCTCTGGAGGAGTAGGGAGGGATGAGGAGGCTGAACAAACACTCCTCAGCCAGGGGATAAGAGGGGAATGCAAGGGGAAAGCTCAGCCATGTCCTGGGGACATCGGGACTGCTCTCCCCAAACCAACTCCTGGCAGGCAATGCCAACAGCTCTGTCCCTGTGTCAGGAGCTCCACAAAGCAGCTGCCCAGGAGAATCGCTGTGTGGAAGGTGGATTTTTGCCACTTTTCCTGAGATGGCAAATCCCGTGGAGTTGCCCCCGAGGCTCCAGCCCTTCCCTGCTGCATCCCCGTTCCATCAGAGCGGCTTTATCCCTAGGAGCCCATCCAGTGCCATTGTATCACCGCTAAGTGCCCGAGCTTAGGGGATTTATGGCCATATGCTCGCATGGCTTATGTGCTGAGGAGCTTAGAAACCCTTCCTCCAAATTCCTCAGGCGGGCTAAAACCTCCTGCCTGACTGGCTCAGCTTACAGCAGCGAGACGGTCCTGGAGAGACCCTGCCCGGGAGAGCTGCTGGGTTCCGGGGGAAAAGGGGCTGGAGAGACTCTCTTTGGGAAAGCTCATGGGTTCCAGGGGAAAAGGGGCTGGAGAGACCCTCTTTGGAAAAGCTCATGGGTTCTGGGAGAAAAGGGGCTGGAGAGACCCTTCCCAGGAAAGCTTCAGAGTTCCAGGGGAAAAGGGGCAGGAGAGACTCTGCCTGAGAAAGCTGAAGAGTTCCAGGAGAAAAGGCACTGAAGAGACCCCTCCTTGGAAAGCTCATGGGTTCCAGGAGAAAAAGGGGCTTGAGAGACCCTTCCCAGCAAAGCTGCAGAGTTCCAGGGGGAAAAGGACTGCAGAGACCCTCCCCGAAAAAACTTCTGCGTTCCAGGGGAAAAGTGGCTCGAGAGACCCCTCCTGGGAAAGCTCATGGGTTCTGGGAGAAAAGGGGCTGGAGAAACCTTTCCCAGCAAACCTAGCGAGTTCCAGGGGAAAAGGGGCTGACAAAAGTCTGGGATTGTCAGAGCTGCCCCAGAACCTCCCAGTGAAGCAGGTGAATTAGTCAGAGGTGGAAATCTGGGACAGCACAGGGCTGGTTTCCCTCCTGCCACTGAGCCAGGGAGATACAAATCAGTCTGTGGCCAAAAAAGTTTTCATATATGGTTTAACCTGTAATTTTTGAGGGTTTGTATCAGGCTGCTGGGATTTAACCATGTGCTCAGGCCAAATCCTGTCACCTGCACACCAAAGTGATGTTCAGCATCACCGTGTCTCATGCTGTGTCTCATGGTACCAACTACTCAAATAAAAAAAAATACCCATCAGTTTAAGGTGGTGAAAAGTCACAGAAAAAAAATTATTTCCTTCCTTCCTTTCTCTCCCCAAAAAAAGGCATCAGGATTTCAGCAGCCAAATATTAGGAAACAAAATGTAGTTTCTGCTTAACTGCTTTTCTTTCCTTCGTTTCCATGTATTTTAATTATTATTCCATATTCTGAAGGTGAAGGGGAAAATAGACAAAAACATTTTAAAAGCAAGCTGGTGATTTTTCTGTCTTTGGCCAGCTCACTTCATCATGGGACTGCCAGGCTCTGAAAAGTGAAAAAGGGAAGGGTCTGCACCAGGACCCTCCATCTGAACCCCTGCTGATGGCAGCAGGGATCTGAGTGCAGGCAGGGGAGCTGGTGGATCCTGGAGCAAGATTTTGGAGCTGAAAAAGTCTTTTCTATTATTAAATTTACATTATTAAATTGTAATGATGACCTATGGTGGCATCCACCCTTCATCTCCACTTTGGGGGTCCTTCTCCCTCTATCTCAAATGTGATTTAAATTCTGTTGAAAAGCAAAAGTGGTTTCTCCTTCTGGTCCACGTGCACCAAAAAAAAAAGATCTGAGTTAGCAGAGCTCAATTTTCTGCTGAAGGCAAGTCCCAACCTCACAATTTTCTGTGTGTCCATCTGTGCAGAAAGGTTGAGACGTTGCTGTTGTGAAATATGAGTGTGACAGAGAAGTCAGAAAGGAAAGGGCTTGCTCTGTTCTCCAGTGGCTTTCAGAAAAGCACCCAGGGGCAAAACCCCAAACCGTGTCAATAATACATAATTTTAATTGCCATTTTCTAAGAGGAACCCATTGAATTTTGGAGGCTGAATGGGCCAGGCATGGTTCCAGCCCTACCTTACAGTGAGAGCTGAGACATCTGCTGTGCTTTAGGAAAGCAGGAATGTTGTGGTAGAAAGACACAAAAGGACAAAGAACAAAGTCCTCCCTCAGCCAGGGACTCCCAAAAGTGACGGAGCTGGAAATCTCCCTGGATCAAAGGGCTCAGGCACAAAGCAGAAATTATCCTGGTCACCACAGATCAAGGCACCAAAAGATGAAAGGCTGGATTCTGATATATATACATATATAAAAACATAAATGTATGCACTATTCTGACTTCATAAAGAGACACTTAAGTGACATTTAATAACACAGAATTATTGTAAAACCTGGATAAATCAGTGCAGAGAGAGGAGACAAAGGGAGCATTTTTCATATTTCCCATCAATTCATAAACGAGGTGAAGAGGTAACATCACATTCCCAAGTTACAATTTGGGAATTTGTGGCAAAGCCGTTTATGAAGCACAAGGAACCAAATTTTGATTGAGGTCGTGTTCTTTTCAGGAGATATTTTTTGTTATTTCTTTTTCTGTAGAAGTAATTTAAACAAATTTATCTTTTAGCACAGCCTGGAGCTGTTTCAGCTGGAAGTGGCCTTTCTACAGAAAAATAATGTCCCAACTCTCAGCATAAGTGAGAAAAAGAAAACAAATAACCTCAGGAAACTGTTCCAGCAAATTCGTCACCTCACTGATAAAGCAGTCAGGAGCTGAAATTAGACTCACCTCATTTGTAGGCCTCAGCTGAATTCACCTGTGAGGGCAAAATACAAAAAAAATTATACGGAAATCACAGTTTTCAAAAAACTTCGCAATATTTTAATTGCCAAGCAAAACCCACCTCAGTTCTGTGCCAGCTTAAAAGCAAATTTAAGCAGCGTGAATCAAGATGTTTTTATTTAACAAAAGAGCAACAGGTGGGGGAACAAAATGCAGGAGAACAGTTAAGAAGTACAGCTAATTAACATAAATTTGATTGGATCCTTCCACGAGTTGGTTTTAAGCCACTGAGCCCAGGGATTCTGCACCTGGATCTTTCAGGTTGCCCTCAACTCTAACAAAACAGCAAAAGTGGTTCAACATAAACAATTATCCACAGGACACTGATTTGGGGTTTATTTATCTAAAACAAGGTGAGATTAGAAGGAGTAAATGAGGACAGGGATAAGAAATTATGAGGGGGAAGCAGAAAAATAATTTATATCAAAGCCTTGGTCCAGGAAAGCATCTGAAAACGAGCTGCAGGTTAAGGCCTCGCATGGAAGTCAAGGGAGGTCCTGAATTACAGAAGAAATTATGCCAAAGAACTGAAATATTTATTGGTTTTGCTTAAGGAAATAATGAATTTTATTTTTTAGCAGCCATGTTGTTGAGCTGAATAATGGAATCTCCTGAGTTGGAAACGCCCCACAAAGATCATCAAGATTTGGTTTTTGCCCAGGTGAGCTATTAAACCCTTATAAATTCAGCAATAAAATCAAGTAGATTTTTTTAAAGCCCTTTATCACAAAAAGCTCAGATCCCCAAAACCCCAACAGTCTCCCTCAGGCTGAGCAGGACAAAACTCCACGGCCTGAATTCCCTCCTTCCTCAGTGGATGGAAAGGGATTTGATGGGATGGCAGCTCTGGGTGAGTCACAACTGCAGAAATCCAGAACCAAGGGCTGCACTTAAAAACCACCTTTTATAGAATCCCAGGATGGTTTGGGTTGGAAGGGACCTCAAAGATCATCTCATTCCACTTTCCACTATCCCAGGTTGCTCCAAGCCCCATCCAGCCTGGCCTTGGACACCGCCAGGGATGTGGATGCTGATGCTGGGTGATGTTTTTTTCCTAAAGAAAACAATAAATTGGTTTTTGGGGTTTTTTTTTAGGTAAATGTGAAGAGATGGATAATGGGGACTTTGGATTTCTTCAGCCTTTTTCCTTCATGACCCCGTTGTAGAGATTGAAATTAAAAATTAAATCAACTGACTGCTATCAGGGTGCTCCCATTGCCAGATAAATTCCCTCCCAAGCTCTCCACTCCTTCCACAAGAAGAAATAACCTTAATGTGAAGATTGCTTTCACAAATGTGGAAACTGGTTAAGGTTCAGTGGTTTTAAACTTGATTTTTGACTTGGGCTTGAAGGGGGAGAAGGCGGGGAATTGAGAGGTGCAGAGAAACAGAGGGGAGATGAGACGGGAAGGCAAAAAGAGGAAAGCAGAGGAATTTGTGGGATTTGCTCAAGTTCATCCACCTATTAATAAAGGGCAAACAAGAAGTGACAGGGAGGTAACACTGAGCAGGCCTCGGCCATTCCACAAAACATCTCCCATAATTTCAGGGGGGTAGGAACTCCATCTGACAGATTTTTGGAGCCGGCCACGGCGCCGTCATGGGACTGGGGAGAGGAAGAGGAGGAGGGGGATGGCTGGGAGGGGGCAGAGAGGAGCGGGAGCAAGGCTGAGGTCAAGGGCGAGGTGTTGGGGGCAGCTCAGGTTCCGACGGCTCCTGTCACAGGCAGAGCAAAATCCGCTGCTGGGTTGGGACGTGGTGGGACAAGAAGCACGTCATAAACTCCAGGCTGGAGCGTGGCAGAGCTGGGAAAAGCTGAGTCCCCTCCGGGGTGGCTGCTGAGGCCGCATTACCTGACATTTTCCCCACCCCAGCTCGACATGACTCAAGTGCCGGGGGCTGCATTAAGGAGGTGTGAACATCATGAGCCTGGAAAGCAGCCAAAGCTTGGGAAGGTCAAGAGAGGAATTTTTCCACCAAGTTCAACTGGACTTTCAATCAATTCCAGCTTCACCCTGTGACTTTCCCTACGTGTACCCGAAAAAATGAGGTGACGTGGCACGTAACGAGTGAGACCACACAGGGCTGACTCACTCGGGGTTCCTCTCTCATGGAAAGTTTGCTGAGGACATCTGGGAACATTCCTGTTAGGGCTGCGTGAAAAAGGGGTGTCCAAGAAGGTTTTTTCGCTATTTTTTCAATGGAAGAAAGTGGCCAAACATGGGCAGAAAGTTGTCTGAAATATGAAAACAACATGGAAAATTAGGACTGGAAAGGCAACACGGTGATCAGCAAATCCTGGGATGAGTTTATGGCTTTGGGGACATTTTCAACCACCAAGGGGAGATGGTTCAGAAACCAAACCTCAGCTGCTGCACCCTCACTCAGAAATACAAATTCCTGATAGCACAAGAGGGAATTCCACGTTGTGACCGAGAAGGAGGAGCTCCATTACCTTGGTGGGTCCTTGCCTGGTTCTTGCTTTGCAGATCTCGCCCCAAGTGCTGAAATCCATCTTCAGCTTTGCCATCAGCTCTCCAATAAATTACCCTGGAGAGGTGTTTAGAGACCCCAAAGCTCCCAACGTGTCTGGGGGAAAGCACTAAAGAATGATGAAGAGCTGCTGAAATTTTATGTTGCAAATATTTTTACAGCTTTAGCCCCTATTTTTAGCTAACAAATCATCTATGGACCAATTATAATTTCCTTCACACATATTAAGTGCACAGAAGAATTCGCCCAACACACTGGTGCTAACCCCAAACATTGAAAAAACATGAGTCAGCCCCTCTCACTGCCTTCCCCCCTCCCACCCCGGGCTTATTATGGACTTAAACTTCATCAGACTTCTGCAAAAATAAATGTGGGCTCTTTATTTGCCTTCTCATGCTGGAAAGTTTTCCATTTGGCTTCTTTAAGGTTCCTTCTGCACCTCTGAGGATTAAGACTTGATTTTCTTTTTAAAAGAAGCCTGATGTTTCCTCTTATTTATTTGCCTTCCAGAGTGAGGGATGACTAAAAATCCCTCCAGGTAAAGACTGGGACAACAACTCCTACAACCCATGGATTTTCCTATTCTGGTTGGAACAATTTTAAACCTTGCATCTTTTTTAAAGGGAGAGTAATTTCCCTTTTCCTCCAGTCTGGTCATGGTGACTGAAGGCCTTTATTCCCTTACCCAAATAAAGGTGTCCAACGCCATCTGAGATGCTCCTGAAAACCAAAACACCAACGAAGTTCTATTTTTGTGCAGAGCTACCTTTAAACTTCTACCGGTTTATTCACATCGCACTTATTTCTGAATGTCAAATATCCACCAGTTATTTCTCCGTGAGTTTCCATTTTGCTGATGAGGTCAAAAAGGAAAAAATGCTCAAGGAATCCTTGCTCCTCTTGGTCCCACCTGTTCCAGGGGATCACAGGTAACGCCTGCACCAGAGAGAAAGTCTCAGCTCATCATCCAATGCTCAGGGGTGTGAAGCAAAACTCCACAAGGATCCCAACCCTCTTTATCAGTTTCCAAATCCCTTGGAAAAGCAGGAGCAGAGACCTGGATGAGACCTGGATAACCAGGACCATGGACATCTGGGGAAGGTCCAGATGCTTTGCAGGATGAGAAGAGCTTGGGAGAAAAGTGGAAATGGGATGGGTTTTGCACCTTCCAATCCAATCCAATCCAATCCAACCCAATCCAATCCAATCCAATCCAATCCAATCCAATCCAATCCAATCCAA
>JAHLSL010000022.1:1247163-1293330 GCA_025920805.1 Petroica traversi
TTCCCTCCCAAAAAATCCTCAGCTTCCCTCTCCAGCGCTGCTTTCATGGGTTATTTCCCTCCCAAAAAAATATTCAGCCACTTTTCTCCAGCACTGGTTCCATGGGCTTTTTCCCCTCCCAAAAAAAAATCCTCTGCCTCCCCTTTCCAGTGCTGCTTCCATGGGTTATTTCCCTCCCAAAAAATCCCCTGCCTCCTTTGTCCAGCACCGGTTCCGTGGGCTTTTTCCCCTCCCAAAAAATCCTCTGCCTCCTCTCTCCAGCACTGCTTCCATGGGTTATTTCCCCCCCAAAAGAATCCTCAGTGACCCCAGTGCAGCACTGCTTTCATGGGTTCTTTCCCTCCCAAAAAATCCTCTGCCTCCCCTTTCCAGCGTTGCTTCCATGGGTTCTTTCCCTCCCATAAAACCCTCAGGCTCCGAGTGTTGCTTGTCACCCCCGCTGCCCCACAAGGTCACCTCTGCAGGGTGACCAGGAGCCAGGGATTGTCCCCCGGGCATCTCACGGGGCTGAGTGGCAGCGTTCCCAATCCCAGCAGTCAGGGGTGGCAGGGCCATTCCCAGGAGCAGCAGAGGACTCGTGGATTCTGTCACAGGACTTTCCTAAAGCCGCCAGGTCCCTCCCGGCTGGAAAACCACACAAAGGATCCCTCTCAACCCTCCCTTGTCCCAAAGCTCTGACAAATCACTTTGCCCTCCCCATTCATGTCACACAAAGGGCTTGTCACCCTCTCTTGGTGACACCATCCCGTCTCCCTTCATGACACCATCCCAAAAACCCTTCTCCCCCTCTGGGTCAACCTCTGGCAGTCAGAGCCAGCCCACAAACCCCTCGGGATGTGTGGATGACTTTTCCCTGCAAGTATCTCCATTCCACAGGGGAAGGGTCAGGTCTCCCACCCCTGAACCAAGAACCTCCTGTACTTGCTGCAAAGCCACAGGGCTCTTTGACCAGCTGAAGGTTTCCTTAATTAAAACTCAAAATCAAATCCTCAAAAATAGATGCAACTCTATTTTGGGCAGAGTCCTGGGGTTGATTTTGTCCTGGTCAAGCTGTCTCCTTCTCTTCCACTGGAAATTGCTGGCTGGGAGCTTTTGGCCCCCAGTGGAATCAAGTTATTATAAAAGTGCGAAACAGCAGAGCAAGAATTCCTGAAATCTGAAATAATGGGAGACAGGAGTCAGCTAAATTGCTGGAATTTTAGTGCTCTTGTTCTCGATGAATTTGTCACCACCAAGCGTGGAGTGCTGAGGGCCTGGAACAGCAGGAAAGCTGCTCAGGACAATGAAGCAAAGGCCCTTAAAGTCATGGATATTAGAAAATGAGGATATTGGAAATAGTGGATATTAGAATTGGAATGACAGACTTTTTATTCACATTGGGGAAACTGAGGCAAGACAACTCACGTGTCAGGAGAATGTGGTGCCAATTTGAGGAGCCTAAAGTCTCTTCAATGCACTAAATCCTTTATCTTCAATATAAATCAAATGATAAACGGGTGAACAGGAATATTACTAATATTGACTTCTGATTTAATTGTTCGGAAAAGCTCCTGGGAAAATCTGGGCTAAGAAGGAGCTGTCCCCAACTTCTGCCTTCACAAGGCTGAAGATTGAGGTGCAAAGGTTCTGAGATGAATGCAATGCAAATATTGTCTACACCTGGAACTGAGATTGTGACTGTCCATCCCTGGAATTGTCCAAGGCCAGGCTGGACAAGGTTGGAGCAGCCTGGGATGGTGGAAGGAGCCCCTGGCCATGGCAGGGAATGGGACAAGGTGACCTTTAAGGTCCTCCCCAACCCAAATCACTGATTCGATCATCTAAATCTTATGGTTTCCCTAAAACCCAACCACAATCCATGAGTGGCCTGAGGATATCAGCCATTAACCCATCCATAAACCAGGGGATGAAATCCAGCCTCAGGTGACCTGGGGGGTAAATCTAGGACAAATCTGGATGAGGATAAAACTCTTACCCCAGACTGGGGAGAGAACCAAAATCAGGCTTGAACAGCTGCATTCCACCTCTTCCCAGCCATGGGATGGGAGAAGGGGAAAAGGAAGATATTTAGGACATTGAGGGGCTGGAGCATGTCCAGAGAAGGGAACAGAGCTGGGGAAGGGTCTGGAGCACCAGGAGAGGCTGAGGGAGCTGGGAAAGGGCTGAGCCTGGAGCAAAGGAGGCTCAGGGGGGACCTTGTGGCTCTGCACAAGTCCCTGACGGGAGGGGACAGCCAGGGTGGGCTCTGCTCCCAGGGAACAGGGACAGGAGGAGAGGGAACGGCCTCAGGGGAGGTTTAGATTGGATATCAGGAGAAGGGGTTGCAGGCACTGGAACAGGCTGCCCAGGGAAGTGGTTGAGCAGCCATTCCTGGAGGAATTTAAAATATGTGTGGATGCGGCACTTGGGGACAGGGTTTAGTCACAGCCTTGGCAGAGCTGGGGGAAGGCTTGGACTCGATGATCTCGGAGCTCTTTTCCAGCTGAAAAATGCTCTGTGATTGTCTCTGCTTTCCTTTCTGCTTTGGTTTTCCTCGAGGTTCAGAAGCGGGGGATGGCTTTCTCCACAAATCCACACTTAATCAGGGTCAGAGCTCCGTGCTCCTCCCACTTCCCAACCACTGCGTCTGCTCTGCACAACACCATTAATTACCCCCTGCACCCGAGCAGGGTTTGGCTTCTCTGCTCAATCCCCGGACAATTAAGGATGTTAAGGATGACACAGCCCCTGAGTGTCCTGGGAAATGGGCTGAGACCACAAATTCGTTTCACGTCAGCCACCACCAACACTCCGCAGCTCTCAGCCACAGTGGCCAAAACAGGCTGCTCCAAAGTAGAAAAAAAACCAGGAGAGGGATTTTTTTTCTATTTTCCATAATAAAAGAGGATCCAGCTTCTTAGATGGCACTGCTTGGTTGTCAATACTGAGATCCTTTCTCAGAATCTCCACAGATGGAATAACAACAAACTCTGACCTATCTTTTCTAGCCAGGTGTAATCCAGGATGTGCTTAGTTGGGAAACTCCATGAATTGCTTTCACAGCCATCTTTCCAAGGCAAATGGAAGTTAGAGGCAATTCTCTTAGTGGCAAGATCCAAGCCTGGAGTTCCTGGCTGGATCCCAGCTCAGTGACACTGGGTGTGATCAGAAACACAAATGTAACAAAGCAGCAAAACAAGGAACCCAAAAGAAAGGTTGGGACTAAACTTAGAGCTGGTTCTTGAGAGTAACTTCTTAAATTCCACATTTTATTGGAAGCGTGGGATCAGATGGGATTAAAGCAAAGGTTACACTTCTCTCTCCATCATCCATTGCTGAGCCTGCACATAAAGTGCTGAGCTGCACGTAAAGTGATCAGAGAAGGACATTAATTACTTCACTGAATTGTTTTGTGCTCTCCCAGGGTGATGAGGAACCTGGGAATTGCAATGGGATCAAAGATAGGAGGAATTTGGAGCCAATCTGAGCAATGGAGAGGCAGAAGAGACCCTTGGTGGAAGATGTGCCCCTTGAGCCATTCCTGCTCATATTCATGGACTTCTTTCAGGATCTTTCCACACCCTTTCCTTTCAAACATAAACAGTCAAAAGTACAAATACAGCAGTGGATGATTTTTAAGGTCCCTTCCAACTCAAATCATTCTATAGGTCCATTCCTAAAATCATCGCAGCCAAAATGCATCCACCATCACCTGGATGTGCCACACAAAGTCACCTTTTCCTAAGATCTCCTGGTGCTGGTGACACCATGATGCAGTCACTGTACCCTCTGATCTCCTTTACACTCCTATAAAATTCCTTTATGCTGCAGTTCTAGGAGGATCAATTCCAGATTTAAAAATATCTCCTTAAAATCCATGAGCCATTCAGGGAAAAAAAAAAAATAAAATCAACACAAAATCTTCTGCAAAGACCAAATTCAGTGTATTCTGTTTCCTTCTTTTTTACCACTCACCTTGGATGATCACAGATGGAATTATTTGTGTCTTCAGTTGTCCCTCAGAAATTCCCAAGGAGAAAACCAGCCAATAACCCACATCAGGTCTTATGTAAAATCCAGGACTTGGAACAGATGAAAGATCTGGAGGGAAGTTCTGCTCTCCATAGATGAGTAGTCATTTTTCAGTTATTGCTGTCCCAATTAGTACCCACGACAGGATTTGACTTGTGGGGCAGGCAATAGCAGAATAAATTAAGAAAAACACCATTTGGAGGGTTTTTTCCTTCAGTTCAGCACTGAATCAACCCCAGCGGGGGAGGATGGAGGAGATCCCTTCACTCTTGCTGTGGTCTGTTTATGCTGGGCTTAACCAGAGGCTTTAAGGTCTCCAAGCCACCTCTGCAGGACTTTAATCTCTCATTCCCAACACCATGGAGCTCACAGACAAGCTCTGTGCACAAAGCTCATGGAAACAAGTCACTCTCCTGGACTAATCACCATTCCCTCATTCCTCCGGGTCCTGCCAGGCCACGGCCTCAGCCTCAGGTTATTCCGTGTTCCTTCAGCTTCTTGGTGGCACCGTGTGAGGTCCTGCTGGAGGTGAAGCTGGAGGACAGCCAAGGTGTCAAAGGGACACCTCTGCTCGGAGCTGTTGAGAGGAATGTCCTCGGTTTATGAACGCTGGAGCAGTTCTGGGTCTACGGCCCTCGCGAGCACCATCAATCACGGATTTTCATTCCAAGCTCCCCCTCCTTTTTATGGCACTTCCCAAGGCTGGGCAGGAGAAACACTGTGGCTGCCACCAGACTGCTGGAGGCGCTGAGCTGGGTGCTCAACTTGGTTTTGATATTCGGTGTGGAGCCTCCAGCAGATTCCTGATGAGGATTTTGGAAATCGGACAATGAAAAAAAGCGCTCTGGAATGTTCCAGATCAATCCAAACTGAGTGTGAAACAGGAATTGTGTAACTTGTCTTCTCTGTGGACTGTTTCTCACGGATAAAGTTATGCAGATTTTCCCAAAATAAAAAAGCCGTGGCAGAAATAGATGGGAGTCTGTGGGACATGTTCCTAATATCCCAGGTATTTCTAACTTATTGATTTATTCGATATAAGTCCATATATCGATTTATTTATCTACTGCCTTAGCTATCATTTTCACAGATCTGGAAACCAGTGCTGAGATTATTAATTATAAACTCAGGGGATATTCTCCACTTTAAAATGCCACAACCAAGAAAAGAAACAAGCAAAAAGCCTGAAATACCAGTTGAATTCCCTACAATTGCTCATTCTCACACTTTCCTGGACATCTAAATTAGAATTTAGAATTTTGTAGGAATTCAAACAACAACAGGCACAAAACTACCTAGGCCTGAGCAAAATTACTTTACAAAATTATTAATGAAATAACCCGAGAAAACCAAAGTATTTTAATGCTTTGGAGATACAATTTTGGGGGGATTTCCCCTTCAAAATATTTCTAACCTGGCAAAATTAGAACTTCTTATTAGAGCACGACAATCCTGCTCAATTAACCTGTAAATGTCACTCAGATAAGACTGTTTAGGAATTTGCTTGGTTCCAAAGGGCTCCTTGATTATGGTTTTTGGTGGAGAATTTTCTAATGGAAAATGTCATTTCCTCACAGAAAAACTCTTTGATTCCCAGGAAAATACTACCGTAGATCCTGTCAGGTTCAGGGTAAAATTTCCCATCAGAGCCTGAGAAATATTCCCAAGCTTGGAAAGATGGATTGGATAAGCAAACCAATTTCTGAGATTTATGATGTTGCAGAAATTTTATTCTGTGGGCTCCCCGCCTTCCTGTCTCTTTGCCTTTGGAGCTCCTTGGTTTCCTGCAAAGTTCACCTGACTTTAGACAAAGAAATGCCAAATTTCTCAGTTATCCAGGCAGAAAACAAAGAAATACTGTCAGCATCTACTTGACAGCTGCGGATTTTAAGGGAAAAGCTGAACTTGACCTCATATTTCCTTTCCTGTGGTTCAGACCCTCATGGTAATCCCAGATTTAGCCTGTTTTGTTTTTCCAGATTCAGGCACAGATAGGAAGGACATTGTTTTCCAGAGGGCAATGGAAGCCCTCATTCCTAGGAAAGGACTGCAGCAGAGTGAGGAGGAACAAGCAGAGGAAGGCTCAGGAGCCATCCCAACCTTGGATGAAACCAGGATAAGACCACACATCCTTCCTGGGTGCTCAGGAGCTTCAGTGTTCCCAAAATCCCCAAGGAGCAGGAAAATGGGCTCCCCTCCCCATGCCAACACCTGCCCTTGCCAGAGCTTCCAGAGCCAAATCCCTGAGTTATGGCACAAAGTTCTTCCATGACTGTGGCACCTTGGGCTTTCCCAGCCTCCTCTTTCCCAAAACAGCTCGTGCTTAAACCTGCCTTGAATTGTGGCCAGTGAGAGATGAAATTGCAGGGAATTAATTCCCCCAGCAGGGAGGGGGCCAAATGCACCAGGAATTTCCCCCTCCAGCCTCCCCAGACACCCTAAGGCTTCGCGGCCTCCACCTCCCAAATCCGCAGCCCAAGGAGGCCGGGCCTTTGTGCAGCCCCCTCTGCTGCCCTGGGGGAAACAAGGAGGGCATTTTGTCTGCTTGTCCCTTAATTCAGTCGGCAAACATTCCCCACACAAAACAGCTGGGCTGGGAAGAACGGCCCGGGGCACCATCTTGCATTTGCCCAATGGATTAGTTGGTAATTGCTGGGCGTCTCAAATGCAAAAGGGCTCCTGACTCCTGTGTTTGGCAGGGCAAGGCTCGGTCTTTATTTAATTTATTGGTCATTATTATTTTCCTCCCCCTTTCTCACCCTGGCCTGGTCCCTAAATCCTTTTTCTCGGGAGGGAGAGGGAAGCAGGGGAGGGTTGTGGGGTTTTCATTAACAAAGCCCTGTGAGCCTAAGAGTGACTTTGGAAGGCAGGATATTGACCTTTATGGCTCCTAATGCCACATTACAACATCTAATCCCACATTCCAGGCCGAGAAAAGGGGAAGGGATGGGCAGAAGAGAAAATGCCACTCATTGTGCAAAATGCCTTCGCTCCAAAGGAAATGGAGGTCACTGCAAGGGAGGTGTGGAGACAAGAAAAAGGATCAAAATTAGATTTGGGGGGATTTTTTTCTGGGGATGTACAGAAATTTCTAACAAACAGAGGAGCCCTAGGGTGATTTATCATAATGAGAATTTCTCCTCCTCTCCTTGGCTTCATCCCACTACTGATGCCCTCCAAAAATTCATCTCTTATGACTCTTATCAAGAATTTATCACCAGGAGGTGGGGGCAGGGCAAAGATTGCCCCAACCAGAGCCAGGGAGGAGCTGGGCATGAGGTGGGAAGTGATAAAAGCCAGGCTGGGAAAGCTGGAACTGCTCATCCTGGAGAAGGGAAAGCTCTCAGGAGGCCTTGGAGACCTTTCCAGTGCCTAAAGGGCGCTTACAAGAGAGAAGGCGATAAACTCTGGAAAAGGGGGAATGTTTATAAGCTGGTGGTGGGAAAGTTGAGATTAAATATTGATAAATTCTTCACTATAAAGGCAAAGAAACCTGCAGAGGCGCCCAGAGAAGCTGTGGCTGCCCCTGGATCTCTGGAAGTGTCCAAGGCCAAGCTGGATGGGGCTTGGAGAACCCTGGGATAGTGATATTGTCCAGGACAAGCCAGTTCTGTCCCCATTATCTCCCCAAAGTATTTCCCTCCTTATGTTAAATTATGATTTAATGAGCTCATGTGTGTCTGGGCACAACATCACCAAAAGTTTTGCTTCAAGGTACTGTTAAACACGTAAACAAGGAGGTGGGAAAAATGGATTTTGGCAGAGCAAGGAGAAACAGGCAACCCTAAAGAACCAATAAAACCACCTCAGCCAAAAAAAAAAAAAGGAAAAAAAAAAAGGAAAAAAAAGGAGAAAAGAAAAAAAAAAAGAAGAAAAGAGGTTATAACATTTGAACGTCAACACTGATACCTGTGAATTAAATAACATCTCAAGGTTTTGGTGTGTACAAAAAAAAAAAAATTAGTGATGTTTTCAGCATGGCCTTTCCCCCTGGTGCAGACTGGGACATTACAGCCCTGTGTGACCATGGGTGGGTTATTTATTACAGTGCTTTTTCACCAGCAGCAGTGGCAAACCAAGGAACACTGTGGCACAATTTGTTAGAATCTAGGTGGCTGTTGAGCTCCTGAGAGGTTTTAGTCTGGAATTCTTTTTTTTCACGTAAAGGGATGGAAATATTGTGCGCAAAC
This sequence comes from Petroica traversi, assembly GCA_025920805.1. Lineage (NCBI taxonomy): Eukaryota > Metazoa > Chordata > Aves > Passeriformes > Petroicidae > Petroica > Petroica traversi. The sequence goes on from JAHLSL010000022.1 coordinate 1,255,365, forward strand.
AAATTGATTTTGATAACACTTTGTTCTAGGGAAAAAGACCCAGTAGAAAAATTAATGCTTCAAGATGAAAATTTCCTCGTCTGCCATGTGCGGGGTGGAATGATTCATGTTATTCAAGCAATCTGGGGGAGAGAGAGGCTAAGGAAGGGGATTAACTTCTTGGGAAAGTTTACCATGTTTTTGAACTTACAGAATTCCCTTCAAAGCCAGAGGCAGATCCCACACATTTTGTGTGCCTTCCAGTCTGCCTCTCCGCAGATGACTGCGTTGATACATCCCCACGTAAAAACCCAGACATCCAACTAATAATTAGAGCTCATTATTGCAGCCTCAAGGAGGCTCCTGGTGTCTTTCTTAAAGCCCTGACTCCCCGTCATGTCTGGGGGCAAGTGAGAAACCAGAGGTTGTGGCCGGAGATGGGAGAGTGGGGATGGACACGCACTGAGCTGCTGGAAAATCACTCCTTGGTCCCTTTCCTTGATCACATCCTGGCTCCTCTGCTCAGACACCCCACTTTTAAACCATTTTTTTGGTTTACGTTCATGCGAATTAAACAAAATAAACTGAAGCAAATCAACCCTGACTGGATTTGGGTTTGCTCCCTTTCCGCAAGACGCACACCAGGGCTTTGCTCGCAGCACAGCCAAAACCAAAGGACAATTAAACTCCAGGTTCCTTTTTAAATTAAACATTCCCTTGCAGGTCGTGGGTTCTGCTCCAAACCAGACAGCAAATCCACCAACGGGTCGGTAAAAGAGTTCAGTGCCGTGGCACAACTCCCCAAAAAATCCCCCTCATCATGGATTTCAGGGATGCCAACCCAATGAACTCCTGCTCCGGGATGGGAACATCCTGATTTTTCACCAGGTCTGCAGCGGGGGGAAGGATGTTTGTTATTCTTGAGGAGTTTTATTATTTTTTCCTGGATTCACAACGGCTCGGAGGAGCTCGTTGCTTTGCTAATGTGTGGTTTGCAACGAGAGCTGCGGAAAGGCTCCTTGAAGGAAAACCAAACCGGCCTCGGGAATGAGCCAAGCCCAAGTGTTTGGGAGGGATCCGGGGAAGAGGATGGAGAGTGGGGAGGGGGAGAGGTAAAGGAGGGTAATAAGAGCTGTGTGTGGTACTTCCACACACTAAAAAAAAAAAAATAAAAAAAGCTCTTGAGGAATGGATTTGGGATGCCTCCCTTTGGAAAGAGTTGAAAAAAAAAAAGGGAGCAGAAGGCTGCATTTAAGAGGTTAGAAATGTTTAAAGAGCAAATAGACCCGAAAAACCCCAAGCCATGTCCTTGAGGGCTCCTCTCCCATCAGTGTTCCCCTTCCAGGAGAGCACACTGGGTAAGGCTACGTGACCAGTGAATGTGGCCTGACCCCAACTGCACCACAAGAATAATAGAACTCATCTTGTGCTCTCCTCTGGTAGAGTTCAGAACACTTTATGGGAAAAGTTGTGTTTTCCACCAAAAAAATGTTCTCCAACAGGAACTGGAACTGGGAAAACAAAACAAACCAAACCCCAACTTTTAGAAATTTTCCATCTGAAATACGAAAAACGGGAGGGAGAAACATTTGAAAGAGGGGGAAAACAGTCTTGCTTAAAACCAAAACATTTCATTTCTGAGAAAAAAAAAAAAAGCCAAAACCCAAACATAAAAAAGCCAAGGCACGGGGGAGGTTCAAGTGGCTTGTCCAGAATCCCACTTGGGACTTGCACCTACATCTCCTAAGCCACAAGTGAGTCTGTCTTCAGTTAAACTGCAACGTCAACAGTGATTTCAGGCAAATATCGAAGAAATGAGCCCAGTTTTACTGGTAAAGGCTAAAACCAGGCTCTGGAAGGGCTGTCCTTGCCTACACACATTATTCAGCCCTGGGGTGGAACAGCAGAGAAGACAAGAAGGGCCCAGAGAGAATATTTACCCCTCTGAATACCCCCAAACCTTTCCCAAGGCTCCCAGATTCCTGCTGCTCCACTCAGGCAACTCCTGGGAATGAATTCCCCTGAACAACACCGAGTTTTGGCCTCCCCGAGACCTCCAGGTTTTCTCCTGGGCAAACAGCGCGGAGTTTTCCCAGAGCACAGGGATCATGTCACACACGGAGACTCTCGAGATGTCACTGCCACTTCAGAGGGACTACGAGAGCCAAGAATAGCAAAAAGCCAGAGCAGCTCGTACCCCTGGGTGCTCTACAGCTGTGCTCGAGTCCAAGGCCTGTAATTTTCACACCATTTCTCACCACCCGACATTCAGACAACTCCGTTTTCCCAGCTCTGTGGTCTGAACACCCAGATCTCCCGTTTTTACATTGTCTTCTCATTCCAAAGGGTTGGCAGAGCCCAGAGGCAAAAGGCTTTCAGTGTGCTGTGTTTCTTGCTCTGATTTGTGGTGGCTTGTGGAATTAGTTGCTCTGTTTAATAACTACTTCATTAAGCAAAAAGTGGTGAAAAATAACCAAACAATGGCATGGATGGGTCGGTGGATGTTCCATGAGGGTTTTACTGCACAACAGCTGTGAGTGACGTGGGACACTGAGAACTGGGCATGAAACCACAGCCAAGTGAGGCAGAAAAAGCCCATTCTAACTAATTTCCAGCTCCTCTTTTCGGGGGTGAAGAAATCTTTGAAACTTTCAGTCCTTTCCCATCTTTTCGAGTTAAACATGCACACTCCTCCAGCTGATGGAGGTAGAGAGGTCATTTGTGTAATGAAAATGAAAAATAAAAAAGGCGGAATTCTTTATTTGGGAGGTAAATCCGTAGCTTGGCTGTTGGACCATCTGTGCAGTGACCAACGTAACTCATCTCTCAGCTGGAACCAGTCACATTCCAGCAATACCCTCGCCCTAAATGAAGCAAATGTGTTCCAGATGGAGAGATTCCCAAAGAATTTTACACCTCAAACCAGCACGAGGTGCAACCTATCTAATCTTTCATCCAGTGGGACAGTGGAGGATACAGAAAAAACCCCTTGTAAGGTGGATTTCTCTTCCTGACTGGGTGGGAATTGGAGCAGAAGTGCTGGATGTGCAATGAGACCTTGACACAACCCCAGACTTGGTCTCCACAGGAGGATATTGTTGCTTTGGGTTGAGGGTGTATTTCTGAAACACCACAGGGTGTGATCCCACCAGCAAATCCAATCTCCAAGGTTTTCAAACCAAACTGGGCTTAGATATTTAGATTTTACCCGTTTTCTTGGTATCTAAGTGAGTTTAGGTGCTGAAGACTCACTCGATGCTTTTTCTATTCCCTTTGTGGATCCCTGGAAGCTGCTGGAACCAACTCTGCAGCCAGCCCTGAAACAGCCTGGCTGCAGAAGGGTTAACACAGCACCTAAGTCAGGTCTCTAAAATGAAAATAGATTAAAAGTCAGAATTCTGTGTGATTTAGTGGTAGATGAAGGCTCGGGAAAACATCATCCTTTGCCAGAGCCAGGGGCAATAACTCAGCGCATTCAAACCCTCTCAGGTTCAGAAATTTCATAGAGCAGATTCTTGGTGTGATCATCTGCAACTTTTTGAAGGATGGGTCTTTCACAGAAGCCTAAAAAGAAGCTCCACATGAGGAAAACACCTGTCAGGAACTGAGAGCAAGGAGAAACTGCAGGCTGGTCAGGTCTGCCAGGGATGTCTTCTCCAAACTCCAGGGAATCAGGGTCGAGGGAATCTCTGTCTCCCTGGATTTCCATGAGGGGCCCATCCCAATCCTCCTCTGGGTGACAGCCCCGTGAGAGATGAATGTCAACTCCATGATTCCTCTGTCAGAGGAAGACGTTGTTGGTGTCACTCTGGCAGCCAAAATTCTTCTTCTGTTGGAGCCCTCTGTGCAGATCCAGGGCAGGGATCTGCTGGGGATCATCTCCTGCCTTTTTTCTCCTACTTTTAGAGGGAAAATGTTGTCTGAGAGGCACATCCAATGCTCATCCATCTCAGCAAGGTAATTCCCAAAGAGCTCTCTTGCAAGCCCAAGGATGCCCATGTTGAGCCAAAAGATTTTGGGTCAAGATCTAAACTCTTCCTGGTGCTGTATCTATCCCTAAACACCATGAATATTTGGAAAGTCCTGGAATATTTGGGGTGGAGGCAACGAAAAATGGGTTTTGAGAGAGGGTCCCAGTGATTGGAATAAAAAGAAAATGGCATTAATTTAAATTAGAATTAGACTTGCTCAGAAAAATCAAATAAACACCAAAATCCATCTATCCAGATATGAACTTTTCTCTGACTCTTAAAAAAAATTAAAGGAAAAAAAAAATCCCAGTTTGGCTTGGATTGAACCGAGTTGGGTACAAAGACCAAAACCGGTCACTAACGGTGTCTCGTTTTCTGGTATTTATGCACCATAAAAATTAATAAGGGACTTCTCCAGGAAAATAAATGGTTAGTTGGAAAGCCAGCTTTGGCCTTTGGTTTTTTTCCTTTTACTCACAGCTTCTCAGTGAGATTCCTTGAAACTTTGAGCTGGTTCCTTCCCAGGAACTTTTAGCAACTTCCCAGAGCCAGCGTTTCAAACGAGGAATTGATGCAGCCTCCCTGACACCAGTGGAGAGAGACTGGGTGTACAATTTAACTGCCAGACCTCATATCTTCAAAAAATCAAAAATCAGGAAGAACATGCACAAAATTTTCAGAAGCTGTGGATTTAGGTGCGTCTCTGTCTATAATTTTTTGCATTTTAAGATTTACACACCAAAGCTTTTATTTTAACAGTGGTAATCACCTGTGGGGGTCATATGGAAGGCAGAAGGTGTTTTCTAGAAAAGAACTTCCAAAACTTGGGAATATCTCCAGTGAGCACTGGAATCTGATGCTGATATTTAATTTTGTCCAATTTCCTCATATAATCCATTCTGGCATGATGATAAGATATCAGTTCAGTCCTAGCAGAGCTGGGATTAAATGTTATATCTGAGCTGAAAACTTCTGCTTTCCAGGAGGTTTTGATGTCGAAGCAAGAGGAGAAAGCCACTCACACAGCAAAGAGGAGATTTAGAGAATAAGCAAAGAACAAAAACTGGGATATCAGATATTACCCACATGGCTGGTGGAGTTCCCACACCCCTTATCAGCTTCCCAGTCCCTCAAGGGGCAAATCCATTCCACCACCACCATTCCCACCCATGGAAGTGATCTCCAGCAGCCTGGGTGGGCTGGAGAGGGGACAGAGAGCACAGCAGACCTCGGGGTGGACCAGCAGAGCTGCGTGGACGTGGAGAAAATGAACCCAGGAGCTCATTTTTAGGACTTCATGAGAAAAAACACCACTAACTCCACATTCTTGCATCTCAAATGAGCCTCAGATGGAAGATTCCGGGTCAAATCTCCATTTGGATTAAAAAGAGATAGTTTTGGACATTGTCAGAGCTTTGCTGGTTGACATCAGCCCAGAGCGGGCCCAGAATCCTCTTTGATTTTTTTGTTGTTGTGGTTATTTTTCCCCTCTGTTCAATTCTCCTGGAATCCTTGATCCCAGCTTTTCCCCTTAATGAATCCTCTTCCTGCAGCAGCCCCAGCACTGGAGAAGGAATCCTGCTTGGGCATTTTTAGGCAGCCAGGTCTTCTTTGAGGCCTGTGGAGAGCTGCGGGTGTTTGGCTGGGGATGAAAGCAGGAACGAACAATGCTGGTTTATTCTGATATTTTGCTGCAATATTTCAGTGATGTCAGAGCCAAACCTTCGGAAAAAAATATATATGTAGTACACAGGGTTGGGTCCAGTGGCTGGATTAAAAGAACAGGATTATTTTGATTACCTTGATTTAGAGCACCAGCGGTGCTGAATCATGTTCAGCCAAAGAAATATCACGGAGGCAAAATTTACTCCTCTGTACAGAGCAGAGAGGAGAGGAGGAAGGCAGGGAGGAAAGAAAAATGACTCTGAATCAAAAGATGAAAATATACACCAGTTCAACATTTTCTCCTTGTAATGATTTTCTTTCTTAAGCAGGCAACCACAAAAGACAGAGATGTTTAATCCATTAAAAGTGCAGCTTTCTGGACAGAATAATCCGAGTTTTGTCAAGCCACCAGCCTGCTTCTCCCTGGGTGGGCCCAGGCAGGGGAGGGACTGGGCTTTCATTTGATTCCCTCGGAACAGGTCAGTGTGCACAGGCTTTGGGGATGGGATCTAATAACCTTTCCTGGCAGGCTGTCAACAGGAGCACGGGGGGAAAATTGGATTTTCATCAGGGAGCAGCACAAATCTGAATTTTATCCGGTACCACGGTGGCAAGAGGGAGGATGACTTTGGGGAGAGGGATGAAGATCTGGTTCTCTTTCAATGGTTTCCTTCACCAGTCACTCCCATTTTCTTCAAAGTTTGGGAAGGCAGAAGATCCTCCACTTTTTGCAACACATGGATTCATGGAGAGAGGTTTTGGCAGCCCGGCTTGAGCCAGAGCAGGGTAAATCATCTCTGCTGAAAGAGGGACTTTCCTGGAGTGTTGCAGAGGCAAGGACAAGGAATGGATGGAAATCTCTCCCAGCCCTTGATCCTCTCCTCTGGAATAGGGAGGACAACACCAGGATCAACTTCCTGGCAGAATTTTTGTACAAACACTGAGGGCCTGATTGGAAAACAACAATTATTGGAAGATAAGAGTTACTGAAGGATAAGATAAGAAAAGATAAGATAACCCAGGTTTGTTGTCAAGGCATGAACACCACCAACCCATCACCCTCCTCCCAGCACCTGCCCTGAGTGAGGCTGCAAATCATCTTGGACATGGGAGGTCTAAATTCCAATTCCAGCATATCCTTGGTCACTCTTCTAGGTCCTAATTCTTGGGCTGTTCTCCCACAGGTTTCCAAGCCTCTGCTATTTTTTTAACAAGTGCTCAGGGAGTTTAGTTTTGTCCTGAGGTAAGAAAAATGAGTGAAAGCTCTTAAAAAAAAGTAGCATATTTTCAGCACTTGAGAAAAAAAAAGTGTTTTCCTACTCATGTTATTTATACTTTCTGCTTTCATTTGCACGCAGGCTCGCACAAATGTAAAATCACAGGATCACAGGATCTTTTTGGTTGAAAAAGACCTTTGAGATCATAAAGTCCAACTGTTAACCTTGACAAAAGCAAAGAGGTTTTGTTCCTCTCTCCTTTTAGTGGGAAAAAAAAACCCAAAAAAACCAAAACCTCAAACAAACAAACAAAAAACAAATGAAATAAAAAAGAAAAACACCAAAAAGCCCAAAAACAAAACCCCAAGAAATACAAGTTCCGTCTCTTCAGTTAAAGCTTCAGTTAAAGAAGATTCCATCTTTAAAATCAATTTTTTTGTCATCAAAATGCTCATTTCTATTGCAACAAGCAGCAAAAGCAACCTTGATATCTCTCAAACACCAAATATAGCAGAGGACTGAAGAAATGTGGGCCAAAATAGAAATGTTCCATCTACAGAGCTGAACTCTGATGGTCCTTGTGGGTCCCTTCAAACTCAGGATATTCCATGATTCCCTAATTCCCAAAAAGTCTGCACACTGAATCCAGTGCTGCCCATCTCTGGAGAGAGCAAACAGCAAAGCCCCTGTGCTGCTGCATCCCACTCTGGCAAGGGATAAGGGATCAAGAGGGAAAGCAGGAAGGATTGACTGACCAAGGGTGAAGGTTGGGGTTCCCTGGAAGGAAACTCAAGGAGAATCCCTTCCTGAAGATCACCCTGGTCCCAAGAACCTGCCTGTGGGTCCTTCCTCACCGAAGTCATCCTAAACCTCTCCCTGCGTTTCTACCCGACTTTGGGAGGAACCAGGTTTATCCCACCACGGAATTCACACCTAAAAACAACCAGCTCCTGATTTCCAAGGATTTGAAGATCCTCAGCTGCAGAGGTGCTCTGAATGAATGGACACATTCCTGGGCTTAGCATTCCTGATGGATAAAACACATGGAGGGTTAGGACTGCCACAGACAGGAACAAACCTTGCGCCATGGTCCCAAATTCTCACCTGAACATGGGGATTTGGGGATGAAGCAGATGCTGGAATGTCTGGTCCCATGGGAAAGGCATCTCCATCACTGAGGATTTTCCCAGAAATGCTCCAACTGCCCCAAAACCTCGTGCACTACCCAGGCACAAAACCACACATGAGCTGAGCCCCCGAGGCCGCGGAATTAATTGCTCATTTCCCAGAAACCTCAGGCAGTTTGTCACAGGGCTAATAAAGAGAATAATGGATCGTGGGGGAAAATCATAATTAGGTTCACCAAACGAAGCCTAGGCTTCTGTTTTTGTTTCAAATATCAGTTCCACCAAAGTAGGAGTATTTTGTGTTTCTACGATTTCCTGAGTAAAATTGGGAGGAAATCGTAAAACGCTAAAAAACGCCCACAAATTAAAAGTTCTTATCTCGACATGAAAATATTATTCAGAATCTCTGTGGATTGTTTTATTAATTTCCAAAGTGGATGATCAAATACTGAGTGATCCCTCCATGGCTGCCAATATTTTTAATAGGCATCTTAGTCAATGTTAGTACAGCTGTCCTTTCAAATCAACTCTTCTGGTGACTCACACTTGGATTCGGAGATTTCCCGAGGTTTTATCTGCTCTTGGTGGGCCCGTCCTTGGATCCCGTCACACCAGAGAGCGGGAGGTTCCTCCTCATCCAAAACACACAACCCAGGGCGCAGTGAAAAGGACACACACAATTAAAAGAGGCAGGAAAAGAAGGGAAAAAGGGGAAAAAAAAGACCAGCAGGGTCATTTCATGCTCCAGCAGATCGGCACTTTCCTGTAAAACTCTTGGAACGTCATATTCCTGCAGCCACCCTCCAGCCTTACTCATGGCGAGTTCACATCACCTGTTTCCCCCTGGAGTTGACATTTCCAAGGGCTCTGGCTCCCTGACGTGCAGTTGGAAAACTGGAAGGCAGGAAAGTCTCCACGTTCTGGAGAAAACACGGTTTCTTGCAAAGCCTCACGGAAACGTCAACAGCCAACGGAAACGGAGACGAGGAGGCCATGAGACACTCGTCCTGTTGCAGAAAACAACTATTAATGCTCATCTGAGGAATTAATATTCATTTGAGGAACTTTATTTCTCCCAGACTGAACTTTTCCCAAGTCAACTTGACTGGAAGTTCCAGGAAATTTAATAGTGCAGTGACAGAGGGAGAAAACTCTGCCCTCTAAAATCTCACTTCTCAGGTGGGAAGGTGCTTTTTTTACCCCAGCTGTGACATGAGAGAGGTTTTGTGCCAATAGCTGGAGTTTTGTTACTGCCCAGATTGTTCTTAGTCCTGGAAAAAAAAAAACCAACAAAACAAAAACAAAACCCTAAAACTAAGGAGAAGTCTCTGGGCTGAATAATTTTGAAGCCTCCAGTAGCTTGAAATATCTCCAAACCTATTAAATCCTGAAACCAAAATAAACATTTTGTCCTCCCTTCATGGAAGCATAAAGAATGTCTTAAGGCAACCCGTCCACTTGCCTGCCAATCCCAAATTGCCCTCAAGAACATATTCCCCAGGGCTTTGTCAAATCAGCTTTAACATTCCTCAAGCAACAGGGGGTTCTACCACGTTCCTGGAAAGGCTTTTCCACAATCTGGTCCCGTGTCCTTTTTAAAAGGCTCCATAAAGTGCCCGTTACCTGCGAGCGCCGGAGCTGGAGAGGAATCCAACTTTCCATTCTGTGGTAAATCCCATGCTTTCAAATGTCTTTCCAGTCTGGATGCAAAGGAAAGCAAAATATTTTCAAGATTTCCTGCTAAACAGGGCTCTGAGGGAAAAGGACACTTGCAGTTGATATCAATAAAGGCAAAATTTGGGACTGAGTTGAGGTTTATTGTGTTTATATAAACAATATGCTGAAGCATCTAAAAAATAATAATAAAAACTGAAATTGAAAACCAGAGCTTTTTTTTTTAAAGAAAGCTTGTCAGGATTGCTGTTTACAAGCTGTATCAGTTTTATCACATTGGCTTTTTCCTGCAGAAAGTTTCCCATTGGCTCCCAGGCAAGGCTTTCCAATATCAAGGTCACAAAGAGTGGGTTTTGTTTCTGCTCTCCAAGAATTCCAACTGCCCAATGATTGCTTTCCCAGAAGATGCATTTCACAGAAAAATTATTATATTGGAGTTGAATCCTTTTAAATTGAAGGAATTTAAATATTTTAATCAGTGTATTCAGGAGGAGCGCAGGACCAATGACTAAATTCAATCAGTGTTTATGTTGAGCCAATTCTTTATTTTCTCAGAATTTAAATTCTTATACCCTTGGTTTTCAAAATATATTGATTCAATTAAGAACCTAAACGTTCCTTAAATTAAAGAAATGTCAATATACAACTTGAGCTACTCCAGAATTTCAAATTAAGTCTGGGCTTGAGGTAGATTCTTGAATCATAGAATGGTTTGGGTTGGAAGGGACCTTTAAAGGTCATTTACTCCAACCTCCCTGACATGAGCAGGGACATCTTCAGCTAAATCGAGCTCTGTTCAACTTGTCCTTAAATGTTTCCAGGGATGGGGCATCCACCACCTCTCTGTGCCAGTGTTTTACCACTCTCTTTGTAAAAAAAAATGCCATTTTTTCTATCTAATCTAAACACCAATACCTGACATAAACACCCATCCCCTCATCCAAAAGCCAATTCAGGCACCCTCCCACCCTAAAGGCTCCTTGAACTCCCTTCCCCACCAAAGCCCCACACCATTGATTAATAATTATTTGCAGAGGGAAGCTGCCTGCACTGTCAGCCCTTTAATATTGATTAAGAAGCACTCGGCAAGGAAAGGCTGGGTGGCTCCAGCTCTGGGAAGTGCCAAGGAAAATAAAGCTGGTATTAGTGATCCTCAGCGTCTTTGCTGAGAAAAAGGCAGCATTGTGGGCTGGGAGACTGCTCACCAAAGGCAGATCTTTTCCAGTTATCCAACAACAATAACAGCGTTGGATAAATAGGTGGGATACTCGCAAAGGGAACGGACGGAGGGAATTGAAAATGAGCAAAAGAGGCAAAAAAAGAGAGGGAAAAAAGGAAGGTGTTAAGACTTTCCAGCATTCTGAGAGAACAAGGTTTTATCCTCAGTCGGGGGAAAAACAGATTTACTAAACAGGGTGACCTCACTTGTTTGCACAGCATTCAGTAACATGAATTTTATTACCTAGGGTACCTCCATGGGAGCTTGCACAGCCTTTCCAGCAGCCCTGTGAAAGATGCCGAGTGTATGGAAAAGACATAAACCAGGAAGGAATGGCACAGCTGGGGGAAACAAAAAAAAAAAAAAAAGAAAAAAGAGGCTAGAAACACCCTGGTTGGGTGTAAGTAAAACTGAGAGAGAAATATCCTTTACTCTGAGGGTGGTGGTGGCCCAGAGAAGTTGTGGATGCCCTGGAAGTGTTCAAGGCTGGGATGGATGGGCTTGGAGCAGGGGAAGGGTGGAATGAGATGAGTTTTAAGGTCCCTTCAACCCAAACTATTCTGGGTTTCAATGTGAACACTCTGGGAAAATATTTTTCTGGTCTGCCCAGTGAGGGACGCTTGAGCTGCTGGTGGGGAGGTTTCTCCTTTTTACCTGCGGGTAAAGACCAACCTTCCTGTCTACAGAGGTGGCTCCTGTGATCTGTTGGGTGGGAGAAGCTTCCCCAGTGTCTCCTGGGGCTCAGAGCCTCTCGTGGATGGGAGAAGAGCATGGGGAGAGCATTTCCACCCCCACTGAACCAACAGGATGCTCAGGGATGCTGCTGCCATTCCCTGAGCAGTCACCAAGGGGTGGGGACAGAAGCTTCGTGGGGACAGCTTGGAGCCAGCCTTGTTCCCAGCAAGCCTGGACAGCCCTGAGCTGTGAGGTGACCACAGGAAGGAGAGAGCTCTGACCAAGCACAAGGTAAATGATGACAGCGTTGCATCGGCTGCTCCTCCCAGCCAACAGTCAGCCAGAGAATCCCAGAATCCCAAAGTGGTTTGGGTTTAGAGATCCTAAAGGCCATCCAGTTCCAACCAGCCATGCAGGAGTTCATTCATGGCAAATCAAACTATCTTTGTCTTCCCCTTCTTTGCTTTTCATAAGGAAATCTCTCTGTGAGAAAGACAAGAATTTTCTGGGAGAAGCAGTGGAAGCAACCAGACATTCAAAAGAGAATTCCCCCTTTTTGGTTGTGGGTTCATCCCGGGGTGCTGCCAGCTGGCCCCTTCCAAGGAATTCTCTCCCAGCTCCACCTGGTGGCAAAAAGGACATTTGGGCCGTTGCTGTGGTCATCGGGTCGGACTCCAAGGGGACAGGGATTGTTTCTGCTGTTGCCACTTTGCTGAGTGTCCCTCGTTCTGGGTAGCACTGATGTGACTCCTCCTGTGGACTGGGAACAGCCCTCCACTGCTCAGGGAAGGGAATTCAATCCCTGTCCCCTGCCCGTGGTGAGCACCATGGAGAACGCACAGCTGGCAGGAAGGAGCTTGGGAAGAAAGCAGAGGGAGGGCAGCAGTTGCCAACATTTTCCTTGGGGCTGAATTGTTCTTGAGCTGAAGGACCATCAAGAAGCGTTCAGACAACACCCTTGGGCACAGGGTGTGACTCTTGGGGATGGTCTGCACAGGGCCAGGAGCTGGACTTGATGGGTCTCTTGATAGTCCTGATGGGTCCCTTCCAACTCAGGATGATCTGTGATTCCATGAAGGCTTCTCCAAGTGGGATCAGAGCAGTGAAGTCTCCTAGACTGGCCTTTAGGATGTCCAGACTGGGCATCTCGTGTCCTCTGAGACAACCTGAAGCGTCTCACCTGGCCTGCTATGCTTCCCAGAGGAAGGAGTGGAGGTTGCACCTCTGCCTCACGCTGGAGCAGATAACTCCAGCTTTATCAGCGTATTTGATGAGACCTTAATGATAAGCGGTTGTAAAGAGATAAGATACAGATAGAGACACCATGAGATAATGCTGGGTCAGCACAGGACCCTTCAAAGCCCTTTGAACTAAAAAAAACAAATCCTAATTAAAATATCCACAGGAGTAGATAATTTCCTGGTCCAAAATACAGCTCAGAGCAGGCCTGAACACAAATTTCTCCAGACTCAATTAGAACAGCAGCAGCAACATCATTGTCTGTTTTTTTTTGCCGTTACCAACTGAGAGAAGGAAGGAGAAAGAGAATTAAAAAGAGAAAGGGAGAGAAAGAAACCAAGAGGAGAGGAAGGAGATTGCAAAGAAAACCCAGGTAGCTGCAGAAATACAAAATATTCCATAAAAGCAGGAATTAATTACAGCTATTTTTTCGTGTGCTAGAAATTGGGTATTTTAAAATATATAACAGAATATATTCCTGGGAAAATACCAAGAAAAAGAAGGGGGAAAAAAGGGAATAGTTAAAAAAATCCCAACTTTTTCCTAAATATTAAATATCTAATTTCTAAACATCGCAATTAATCAAAAACCATGAGCTGGCAAAAATTCCTGGGCCTGGCTCATGGCTAATTAGGCCACAGCCCCAAACACACAGCGCTTTCACTTCTACCATCAAGCTGATTCCAAACACTGTTATTTATGGTTGCTGGAAATGCACTTGGGAATGCTGGGTGCATCCATTTGGGATCTTCCCCTGGCTCCCACATGCCAGGAGCTGAGCTCACTGGTGTGAAAACATCAGGGTGTGGGAAGTGAAGGCTCTGTAGGGAGTTCTGGGAGCTGCAGGGGCTAATTCTGGGTTTGGAGGCCAAACTGATGAAGCTGGAGAGAGACAATATGGGATCAGGAAATGTGGGAAAGGGAGGCAAAGCCATAGAAACACTTCCCAAAACCCTGCATCCATGGAATGCCATTTATCCCATAAATCACCCTGGTGTCTCCTGAGCTGAGGCCATGTGGACAGCAGAAGATGTCCCAATCCAATCCCCACCCATTGGGATCTCCAGGGGTGTTGAGAGAAGAAACCGTAGAGAGACAATATGGAATCAGGAAATGTGGGAAGGGAGGCAAAGCCATGGCAACCCTTCCAAAACCCTGCATCCATGGAATGCCATTTATCCCAAAAATCACCCAATATGTCCTAAGCCAAATTATGTCTCATGTGGAGACCAGCAGATGTCCCAATCCAATTCCCACCCATCGGGATCTCCAGGGGTGTTGAGAGAATAAGCTGTAGAGGGACAATATGGGATCAGGAAATGTGGGAAAGGGAGGCAAAGCCATGGAAACACTTCCCAAAACCCTGCATCCCGTGGAATCACATTTATCCCAAAAATCACCCAATTGTGTCCCAACCCAAGGCCAAATGGAGACCAGCAGATGTCCCAATCAAACCTCCACCCATCGGGATCTCCAGGGGTGTTTCCTGCTGCTCCGTGGCCTCCACCCTCTCGGGCACATCCCTGTGGGAGAGGTGCCCATGGGAGGATGGAACACGGAATGTGTTGGCTCTTTCCTGGGACAGAGGAGAGCAGGGAGAGGATTCCCAGCCTGAAAAAAAGGAATCGTCAGAGTCCCAATTCCAGAATAAAATCAAATGCTTGGAAATAACCACAGGGAAGTCAGAAGCTGCTCATTAATTCCAAAGGATATTTCACAATTTTCATGATAATTCCCATTCCAGTTGAGCCACAGCTCAGGTGGGACAGAGGCTTGGGGAGGGAGAACTGGAATTCAGTAAAAAGGTTTCATTTTGATCCTCCTCCCATTTTGTGCTTTTCTTTCCTCAAAACAATCAGTAATTACTCTATCACATTCCTTCCATTGGTGATTCCTGCATCAAATGTTTCAAACAGAGATACTTTAAATAATTAATTAAAAGCCCTGTGTAAGGCAAGAATATTCCAGAATGATCATTTGTATAGAAAATAACAGGAATTAAAAAAAAATAATTTAAAATAAATCATAATTAAATTATGGACCATATTTCCAGTTCTATAACTCCTGAATACTTGAATTATCAGGCCTCCCACACAGCTGCTTGTTTTGCATTCTGAGTGTGCTTAACCTGCTAGAACTGGCTGTGGATTTCTCAGAAATTCACAATACAGAATCCAAAAATAGAAATGAAATTGGATTTACGTAAACAACCCTCCTCTTCTGAAAGTGCTGCAGCACATCTCAGTGTGCAGTGATTTCAGGTGAGTGAGAGGTAAAACTGAGGTGGTTTGAGTTGAGATGATCTTGGCAACAGGAGCTAAGAAATTCTATCAGGAAGCTTCAGGATTATCCCAATTATCCCTGCAGAAAACCTAAAAATTCCCATAAATTCTTGCAGTGGAGTTACCTTTTTTAATAAAATATATTCTGACTGTCACGAAAAATATTTCTATTTTCATCAGATTTCCTCCCTGCTATCCTTTCCTTTGTACTTCCATGCACTGAAAATAATATTTTTATTTCTGAATGAGCATTAAAGCTCAAATATCTCCTGTTTTGGGACACAGCCCAAACTACCTGGCCAATTAATCTCCCACGGAGGGCACATTTCATGCATCAGGATAATCTGGAGTATCCAGAAGGCTGATCCATTGGGAAAAGTGGGAATCGAAATAACCGAACTCTCAGGCATCAGAGCTGAATTTTCTAATTTTTTTTTCAGTTTTTCAACCAAAAAATTTGATTTTTGCACAGATAAAACAGAAACAACCCAAAGCATTACCCAATCCAGTGCAGTCACTCTCACCAGGGTCCTGTTTATGCTGTTGAAAACACAATTTCCAGCTCATTTTCTGCCACCAAACCTTGCTGAAGCTTCAGAAAAATCCACCTGTGCCTGCTTCTCCCACCTTCGCAGCCTCAAACCGTGACTGAAAGTGGAAACCTTCAGCTCCTCCCCAGCAAAGCCCTCCCACTGCAGATCCCACTTTCAACCCAAAATGCAATTTATTGCCACCATAAACCAAAGAAGACTCAACCAAACTTGGTTTGGGCAAAGCCACCATCAGCCCACCCAAAAAAATCTAAGAATGTCTTCTTTGTGTTTTTATTCAAAATGGCAGCCGATAGAAGTAGGATTTTGAAGAGGGAAAATTTAAAGTTAATGGCCAATGCAATCCAGAAATAAAATTCAGTTACAAACAAAGCCCCTCCTCACTGTGACCTTGCAGTTTCGGAGCTGGGTTCGTGTCCCAGTGACTGTCATAAGAAATTAAAAATGAAAACAGGCCCAGGTGAGGTCATTCCCACCTGAGGAATGGAAAACTTTGGGTTTTTGAAGTTTCCTTGCCTCAGGACACAATAAATAGAGGAGCAAGAGATGGAAAACACGATTCCAGACCAGCCTTGATGTTTGGGATATTTGGCCAGTCATAACCAAGTCATAAAATCAGGCAAAGTGCCTCAAATATCTTCTTTATGCCTTTTTTCTTCAGCTCTGCCCATGACAATTTTAGTGCTACCTTATTAGAAGTAGCCAATCCCATTTTTCCCTCCTTAATTCTTACAAAAATGAGTGACATTTCTGACACGCAGAGCCTCCTGTCAGAATCACCAAGCAGGGTTAATTTGGTAGAATTTTCCAGCAGATTTTAGGGCATTTCTTAAGGCTGGAGATCCCTTTGGTCAACACCTCAGGGCCCAACCACTTCATTTTCATTTTATACCCTCAGCCTTCCCAAAAGGCTGCTCAGTTCTCCTGGGATACAACTCAGGGAGAGCCTGAAAAGTTTTAAAAAGCAAAATCCCAAATTGGTTTGGGTTGGAAAGGACCGTAGGGATCGTCCCTGTCCCACGGGCGGGGACACTTCCCACCACACCAGGTAGCTCCAATCCCCACGCAAACCTGTCCTAATCCTTTGAGAGATCCCTCCGTGCAAGTGAGAGGGAGAAATGAGTGTTAATTTAGGCTGAGTAATTAGCACCTTGCAAATTAACACTGCCCGGGGAAACTGAGAAGGGCAGGAATGAAAAAGAAGCCTGGACAGAAATGCCATTCTGGGGAGTTCATCATTGAAGGAGAGGTGGGAAATGGATTGAAAAGCAGGCTCTGGACTTGAATTCCAGTATTTACAATTGATATTTTAATATTTAGAATTTATATTCTAGCATTTATAATTGATAGTCTAATATTTATAATTGATATTTTAATATTGTGTGGATCTGGGATTCTGGTGTGATCAGAACCCATCAGGGTCTGTTGGCTCAAGAAGATTTTGTCTCAGTCCCTGATTCGGAATTCAGCCTTTAAAACTGTAGGAATATAAACCATGGAATCATTAAGGTGGGAAAAGACCTTTAGGATCACCAAGTCCAACTTAACCCAGCACCATCACGTTCACCATTTAACCACGCCCCAAGGGCCACAGCCACACATTTTTGACCAATTTCCAGGGAATACAAATGAGAAAGAAATAACTGAGTGCAAGGCCAGACAACCAACAATCCAAGGCAGGAATAGGAGAGGAAGAGGAGGATGAAAGGCACCTCTTCCCCCTGATCCCCACAAATTCTCTCCCCATTAAGCCCAGGTGGAGGTTGCACCCCCTGCTTTCCTTATATAGGAACCTCATTTAAATAATTAAAGGAAGCTGTGGCTGTTCAGTCCTTGAGAATGTGGGATGAAGCAATGGAAGGGCTTTAGAGGCTCCCAAGCCCTGAGAAACCCCCAAACGGATCACTCCCACTTTGTCATTTGATATGAGGTTTTTTTCCAAGGTCTGGCCTGTTTTATTAAAAAAAAAAAAAAAGAGTTTTGTGAGGTCTAATTATATTTACCCACCTTTACTTCAAGGGTAGCTGGAGGCTGATGTGCTGGAGCTTATTTCTTGCTTTAATTCCTTTAATTAATTCTTTAATTTCTTTAAGTCCAACCAGGAGGGTTAACCTTCCAGAAATGTGGTTTCTCCACCAGCAGAGTCAAAGAACCAACCCAAAACACTTCAGGCTTGGCTTGTGAGGATTGTTTGCTGAGCTCTTGAATTTCTGCATCCATTTTAGCCCGTTTTAAGAGTGTCAAGGAGCATTCCTGGGCACTGGAACTCGCCCAAATATATTGTTAAAATATTAGAAAACCCCTGGCGTGCTCCTGGCTCAGGTAAAAACACGCTCCCAATAATTCCTTGGCATGGCTCAAGGGCTGGCATGGGCCAAGGGCCATTCCCAGGAGACACTTTGGGCTGAGCCACCTTGTTCTGGAAAGCCAGGATGTTTCACAGGCTGGATGTGCGCTGGTTTAGGCCAGGTGGCACCAGCATGAGGGCTGAGCTTAATTAATTCATGGAGCTGCAGCCAAAGAAGTCCAATCCACTCCCTGTACCCACAATAACTCTTGGGAGCAGGAGCAGAGGTGACTGGGAGAGGATGAGGAAGGTTGAAGGGCTCTTCCTCTTTTCCAGGCAGCTTCCCACCACCTGGATATCCCAGATCTCGAGGGAAATGCCCCATTTCATATTTGGCAGCAGTTACACCCTGGAGCCACCAGCACATGAGGGACCCACACCTTCAATGTCCTCTCCAGCTCTGGTTCGCACTGCAGGACTGGCCATCGGCTAATGTGGAGGAGACTGCTTGGAGCAAATCCCTTGGGAAGCAGGAAAATCCTGCTGCTCTCCCACCTACATCCCACGGAACAGAGGCAAGATGTGAATCCTGAAATCCAGCACCATTTGGGGCTCTGTGGTGTTGAGGGCACTTCCCATGACCAGGCCCCTGGCCCAGCTCTCAGGGGGAGAAAGGGATGAGTTTGGCCAATTAATGTCTCATTTCTGACCCTCTTTCATCTCTCTGGCCCTGTGTCTGTCATTCTGTTTAGACTAAAAAAGCTCAGGTGTCGCTTCTGCCTCTTAAGCAGCTCAGTTTGTACCTCTGAAAGGAGGTGTTTAAAACCACTACACAGCCTGGGCTATGTTTATGATATTAATGATGATGGTGATGATGATGAATCAATATCAAGTGTTTAAAGCCAGGCTGGAGCAACTTTGGGATGGTGGAAAGTGCCCCTGCTGATGGCAGAGGGATGGAATGAGAGGATCTTCAGGTTCCCTTCCAACCCAAACCATTCTGTGGTTCTGGGATCTGACTCTTTCATCTCATCTCTTGGTGATTCATTTTATTTTTCTCCAAAAAATAGTTAGATTTTAGTCTTTCATGCCTGTTTAAGAGGAAGCTCTGTATAAAATTTGTGCCCTCATTGTTTTGTCCCTCTCCTCCTCATTCTATGTTTTTGCGCATGTTTTTTAACACTCATCTGTGCTCAGATGAGTTTCTAGCACACAATTCCACACAAATCACACCCCTCAGTGTAGCTGGAAGCTTGCAAGAGATTCAGGCAACTCATTATTTCTTTCTACGCTAAAGGCACCTCTGTTTTTTTACTTTTCCTGCTCGCTCCTGCCCAGGACATCCACAGCCACAGGCTGGAATCACCTTCATGACATCTCAGTGACACTGAGAGGAAGAGAAGGGGGGAAAGAGGCTGATTTTATTTTTCTGGAGGTGAAATCTCCCATCTGACACTCGTTTTAATCCCGAATTCTCACAACGCATTCTCGCTTCACCCACTTCCTCTGCGGGAACAGCTGTCCAAACGCCGCCACATCCTCGGCTCCTGCGGCTTTACGGCTCCCATTAGCAGCTCTTTAAGGGGCTGCCTGTGAGGTTCCAAACCTGCGAGTTCCCATTGCCCAACTGCCAGGAACTGCAAGGAGAGTCCAGCTGGGAAGCTGGAGAAGGCAGGGGTTGCCCTGGTGGGAAGCAAACCAGAGGTGGGTCCATCTCCCACATCCCGTAACTTGCAATCCTCTGCTTTTGTAGCTCAAAAACCGAGCAGCCCAGTTTAGTGGGTGCCAGTGGTAGGAGGATGGGAATTGGATAATCCTTGAGCTCCTTTCGAACCCGAACCATTCCGTGATTGTGTGAAAAATACCTGGAGCAAAGTGTTTGCCCAGCTCCTCAGAGCTTTGAGCTGGTATTTCTCATCACAGGAAAGGACAGAGCAAAGCAAAAGCTGGAGGAGAATTGATTGTGCAGAGTTTTCATTGATTGGGTAAACATTTCCTCCATCTGTGAGGACAACAACAGCGGGATGCCATCCCAACACCAGCGTAATCCTGGATAAAGATCCAGCATTTCTGTTTGAGGATGAACAGCGCTGATTCTGTGGAAAGGAACCAGCTCTGAAAGGGTGAATTAAAAGCCTGGGTGCTTTTTCCCACAGCAGGAAATGAGACTGGAAGGTAAAATAAATGAATAAATGCAAGAATTCTGTGTGCTTGGGAAGGAGAGGATCGGAAAACCAAAAAGGACTTTGGGAAACCCTTCGGAGACACAAGTCAGAGTTTTAAAAGTAACAGAATCACGCAATGGTCTGGGTTGGAGAGGACCTTAAAGATCATTTTGTTCCAAGGATATCAGGGAAAAGTTCTTCCCCCAGTGGGTGCTGGGGCACTGGCCAGGGTCCCCAGGGAATGGGTTCATTCCCAAGGCTGCCAGAACTCCAGGAGCTCTTTGGATGATGCTCTCAGGGACAAGGTGGGATTTTTGGGGTGTCAGGAGCCGGACTGGACGGTCACCGTGGGTCCCTCCCAACTCTGGGTATTTAAAGCTCAGCTGCCACGACTTTGAGGCACTGAACAGCTCCAGAGGTCACTGTGAAGAAAAGGGCACTTGATTAACCAAGTCAATTTTAATTTTTGTCATTCACCCGGACTAAATTTGGCCACACCCAACCTGTTCCGAGCTCCAGCCAGTTATTTTGGAATCACATCCTGACAGGGACACTCTACCAAGGTATCCTGACTTCTCCAGTGTGGAATCCCATGGGGAGCTGATGGAGTCCCTCAGCCTCCTGAGCTTGATTTACAATAGATGGAGAGGCATTTCTGCAGCTCAGGGTACCACTTTTGGGGCTTTAATTAGCCCCAAGGCCAGGCTTATGTTCAGGAATAAGGCTGAAGGAAGGATCTCCCACAACCCCTGGACACAGACTTTTCCACCAGATGTGAAGAAAGAGGAGCACGCTTCAAGTATAATTTAAAATACATTTATTGTTTCATTTGTTCTGGCTTTTTTTTTTCTTTTTTTTGTTATACAAAGATGTTAAATAACTTAAATACATTCTCAACAGTCACTCAGAATCAGATTTATACCTACAAGCTGTACATATGAGGTAGAGAAAAATAACTTAGGCTCCCATAAGACATTGGAAAATAAACAAAACAAAACAAAAAGGAAAAACAAGAAAAATACTAATCCTTCATGTTAGTATTCCCACCTCCCTTTAAAAGGAAACGCCATCCCAGGTGTGCAAAACAAATCCTAGACTTTACGTTCCTGCTCCAAATTGTTAAAGATGGGGTGGTCCAGGGGAAAATTCCTGGGCTGGTTTGGTGATTGGTGTTTCAGATGGGTCCATGCCCAAGGGGAGCTGGAAGGATTATCCACACATATCTTGATTTTTCCTGAATTCAATCCCACCTCTCCTAATTTCGGTGTCTTTATCCCCTTCTACCATCAGCAGGGAAATCTGGCACCTCCATTTGGGCCCAACACCTTCCAGAGGTGCCTCCACTGATTGAGACCACGGGCTCCTTTCCTAAGGGGGGATATTCCAGATCCATTGCACATCAATGCCAGCACCTTTCCCAACACTCCTGAGGGGAGGAATCTCCTGTCCTTTTGGGTCACCTTGCCCAAGGCTAAGAAGGATTTTTCCTATTTCTGAAAACACTCAGCGACAATTGAGAAAAAGGCAAAATTCTGATGTTTCCTGTGACAGCTGAATTCAATGTGTCTGAATCATTTCTGGTCTCACTCCTCACTCCCTCCCTGCACCTGAGAAATTGTAGTTAAAGGAAGCCACAGTTCAACTCTTCTGCCAAATCCATTTTCTTTTCCTCCCTGCCCACCAAGCCTTTTTTTTCTTTTTTTTCTTTTTTTAATTGTTCTGTTCAGAAATACTCTGTGGAACTCGTAAATAATTTGGTGTAATCCAACATAAATTGGTGAAAAATAGATCTAAAAGCTACGGAGTGATAATATCCATGAGCAGCTTTCAGGGGGTTGGGCAGATTCAACCAAGGGGTTGGAATGAGATGGATTTTAAAAATCCCTTCCAACCCCAAACATTCCATGATTCCTGTGACTCCTCTGGACCTGATCCTGTTCCGTACCCAGCGATGGGGTCCAGCACCTTGTGCTTCTTGTGGGAAAACGTCACTTTCTAAAAGTCATCACCTAATTAGCATCCTAAAAACTGAAATCCAGGATGAGCTGGCCACGGAAGCCAGACCCAAGCCAACAGATGTGCCCGCAGAGCTGGCTAAAGCAGGAATGAGGAGCTTTACTGCACCTGTTCCATCGGGGACAAGAACAGGCCGGATTTTACTGCAGCATCAACTGAGGAATTTTTCACAGGCACCATAATCCACCAGAAAATCACCTTAAGCAGCAGCTACTCCATGAAAGTACCCTTGAGAAATCTGTCCCTTCATCTGGGGTCTCATCCAAGCCTAGCCTGGCCAAAGCACCCGACTGGATGTTCCCTAAAGCAAAGCAGCTGAAAAACGACGGACAAAGGAATTCCAGACCTGGGCTGAAGGGAGGCAGATGTCAACGAG
Source organism: Petroica traversi (assembly GCA_025920805.1). NCBI lineage: Eukaryota > Metazoa > Chordata > Aves > Passeriformes > Petroicidae > Petroica > Petroica traversi. Next base: position 1,277,808 of record JAHLSL010000022.1, read on the forward strand.
CTGGATGGCAACAAAAGCTCCAATAAAAGGAATTATCTCAGCCCCTGCTCAGAACTCCAAACCAGCCATCTCAAAAGTTCTTTAGAAAATAGAGGTCCATAAATCGTTCCCTGCTTCCCAAGGTGAAGGAGAAACTTCCTGAATCACGGCAGAACAAGTCCCCAGATCCCCAATTTTGCACTGCCCCAATCAAGCGGATAAAAATTGCTTGTGTTGGGTCAAGCCTGGAATTTGGTCCTCTTCATTTAACCTTCCCTTGCACTCAGATTATGATTTTGTTTTCCCCAACCACCTTTTTTAAGAGTTGTTTCTTCCCAGGCTAGCTGAGCTCAGCGGCAAATCCCCGGTTATTGCAAATAGATTTGGGATTTTCTCCATCCAGACCCATCTCAAAACCCAGCTAAAAAAGGGCAAACTTGAAATTTTGGGGTAGATTTTTATATATATATATATTTCCATTACAAGCTACTAATCTTTCCTAACTCATTTTTAGCATTAATAATGATAATAATTAAAAATCCCCTCTGCTTAAACACTGCTTGTTTCACCAACTGGAGTTTTTGATAACTGGGAGATAAGGAGAACATAATGTTTAAGACTTGTTTTGCATTTCTCCACATCCAGCATAAATGAGTCAGTCACACAGAACAGAAGCTTGTTAAAAAACAGATGACGGGTGCAACAATTATTTCTGTGGGTTTTTATTTCTTTTAATAGAAAATTCTAATATAAAACAGCAAACGTTTTCAGTTTGCCTTGTTTACAAAAATATTATATATAATTTTTTTTATATTTCTGACATAACTAAAATGCACTATTCAATAAAAATATTCTTCCATCAGCTAACTTCTCTTTTTAAAAAAATTAATAAAAAAGTTATATAAATAATGGTTGCACCCCCCCACCCCAAAACTGATCGGGCTGGATCAGCTTAGGAGAACCAACACTTTGACACTTTTGGGGGGACAGGGGGTGAAAGGGGATCCCCTCCACCCATCCGTCCTTCTCCAGTTACATCTGAGCAAAATCCTGTTTCTCTGGGGATAAGAAAAAGGGGGAAAGTTGCTTTGCACTTCTTTTTTTTAATATATATATATATGAAATGACACCATTAAAAAGTTCAGGGACCCAAATCCACCGTTGAAGTAGTTTTACAAAACGGAGCAATTTCACTGAATTGCACTGGAGATCCAATGGTGTGGTGGCAGAATCAGCCTCTCTGGAAAAATCCAGTTTAATCTAGCTGGGACAAAAAGGTTTTTCAGGGCACTTCCTAGTGTTTTATACAGGAGTTCATGGTCTCTCATGTAGGGTTTTCCAGACTTGTGGATTCGTAATCCACACATTTATTCAACTCCAACACATCTCTCACCATCAGAAAACCCAGGCCTTGCACTGCAAAGGGTTTTGAGATGGTTTGACATCTTCTCTCCCAGCTCTTACTTAATCTCCACTGGATTTTTCCAAAAGGAGGCTTTTCCCCCCATTCCTTCTTCAACGATAAGGCAAACATTGGAAAATGCTGGAACTGAAGAACCCCCACCCAAAACACATCCACAGCGTGGTGCAGGGGGGAGAAGAAAAATAACCCACATTTGTTTTACCACCCTAGGTCAAAAGGCCAAGAAGACAAGTTCTCCTGATTTCAGAGTGTTAGTATATTTTATACACTGCCTATACATTTAACACATGTGCCTCGCTACTATTTAGGTATTTATAATTTTTTTTTTAACCACAGGAGAATAAACCTTGCTATTTACAATATATAACAGGCAAGTAATATATCCACATGAACATAAATACAATTCGTGGTGGTTTTTTCGTTATTCATATTTTTTTGTCTTTTTTTTTGTTTTATTTTTTTTTCTTTTTGTCTTTTTTGCTTGTTTGTTTGTTTTGTTTTAAATACTTACAGAAAGCATCCAGGCTTCAGTGCGTGAGTTATAATACACAGAAGAGCTCTTTCACTCAGTAGTTCATTCACTCTTTGCTGCTTTCTTCTAAGTCAAGCTTGGACAATCTGCCTTGTTCCCCACCCATCTCTCTCTCCTCCACACTGCCAAACACACCAAGCTTCCCTATCCCAACCCCATCCTGGCATTTTATCCGCCAGGATATCCACGATATCCACGCCAACACTCCCCTCTCTTCTGCTTCTAGGGACTCATTCTCCTCTCACACCAGTGCAATGTGGAGTTACCCCAGCGAGGTCAACGGAGACAGAGACACCAGTGAAAAGGAGGAAAATGAGGCCCATGGTTTAAATATAACAATAATAATAATAATAATAATAATTAATAATAATAATAATAATAATGCACGTAAATTGCGGCCCATCCTTTAATTAAAGAGCAGATTTAAAAATAAAATAAAATTTAAAAAAAAAGAAAGAATGGAGCCAGAAATAACAATTCAGACCCCAAAATTCCTGTTTTGAGCAGGTTTGGATCTGGCTTTACTTCGGAGGGGAAGAGCTATCCTAGCACACACAAAAATGTAACAGTGAGTTTGCACATATGTGTGAGAGAGAGAGAGAGAGAGAGACAGGGGGAGAAAGAGAAATTTAACATAATACCACATTGAAACCATAAGAAGGTCCTTCTGAAGGGCTTTACAATAAATAAATGTTCAATATTTATATATATATATATATATTTATGTGTCAGGGTGTGTATATATATCTCTATATACACACTGAATAATAGGTTTCTAGGCAATTTATTTTTTAAACCATTAGATAAACTGCTCAGGGGGTGACTTTCCCAAAAGCTGAGAGACCTTCCCGGTGTTTTGCCGGGGTGGAAGGTGGGAATTCCATGCGTGGATTCCACCTCCTCCTCCTCCAGCATTATCCCAACCTCCAGAATCGTACAGCAAATAAGGAAACACCAAAAAAAAGAGACATTTTGCTTCACTTTGCAGGACCATGGTGCTATTAAACAGCAACACCCTGTCCCCTCCATTGCCCACACCTCAAGATTTGATGCCAACAAGCCAGGCTGGACTGCAGGTATTTGTAACCAAGAAAACCCAAAATCTGTCTTTTCCCAGTAGATGCACGTGAAAAGCCGAAATATTAGTGGCTACAATTTGGGGGGAGGGGGGATATTAAAAATTAAATACAAATAAGGAAAAGAAAACTTTGAAAAATAATGGTCCATCTTGGGAAATTGCTCTGGTTTTGCTTTGTTAATTTTTTCTAATGCTTGAGAATCTCCTCTTTTGAACACCAGATCCATACAAACTTGGTGGGAATTGCTACTACTGGACAAGCAAAAATTGCTACCAAAAATCAAACCAAACACCCTCTGCTCCCCATTTTTTCCTCAGAAAGCTGCGTTCAGGCATTCACTGGCTGCCTCCAAAGCCACTTTTATATGAAGAATATTGGCACGTCAAGTCCTGGATTGTAAATCTCCTCTTCCAAGGGAAAAAGAAATGCTGGAGGTTGTCTTGTGTTTCACAGCGTTGGGGTGATCAACCCCTGCAGTCAAATTTCTGGCTTCTCTCAGGTTGTCTCTGTGTCGATTGGTTATTCCAAATCCACAAGTTTGTCAGGATTTCGGTGTATTTAAAAAATACAGTTCTTGATCTAGTGGTTAAAAAAAAAAATCATCTTAAGGTCATAGGGTTTACATACAGCTTGTGTCATGTACCACTGCCATGGTTTAGAGTAAATGGAATGATGACCTAGGAAAGAAAAGTCAACTCCTCCAGAGGACTGATCCAGGCCAAAACGGCTGCTCCACAACAAGACAGCCCCGGGCTCCAAGATGCACTCGGGTTCCTCTCATCCTACTCAAGAGAAACACGTCCAAATTCAGCTGGCGTAAGACTCAACAAGCTCCAGTTGGGATTTCTGAAGCAGTTACCACAGGTTGACTTCCATCAGCAAGAGGTGGGAAGAGGAGGGAAAAAACAAATCATGCATGAAGTGAAAAATGAAACAAAAGTATCTAGTGGTTTAAAAAAAAAATTAAATTTAAGACAGCGATAGTGCTAAAGAACCTGGTGTTCGGGGGAATTGTTTTAAATAAAGAACGTGGGATTGGACTGAAGGGGACAGGCACATCTGGTGTTCTGCTGTCTTCCCAACCTCTTTTCTTGGGTCTCTCTCTGCCTGCAGCGTGGTGGACCCAACATTTTTGAGCTGTGCTTGGTGCAATGCACGAGGATACGGAGCTGTCGTTAAAGAGCTGACACTCCCAGTGGGGCTCTTTGTCAGAGCCTGGTTTGCTCCATGTGCAGAAACTCCACTGGAAGAATCCATCATTCCCTACAAATCCCTCTCCAGTTTTAGGAGAAATAAGCGGCCGCTTCCCGCAGCACCTCACTCAAAGCAGACGGATCTTTAGAATCTGCTCAGCTCCCTAAGCAGCTGGGTGAGTTCCAGGAGTAAAGAAGTACAGGATATTTTAGCCAAATGGAATCTCTTAGCCCAGGAGTTCGTGGAGGATGGCTGAAACAATGTTCCAAGGAGAAATGATCCATCAAACTGCGTAGATGACGAAGGTGAAGGTCAACTGGTGTCTAACCCCAGTGTGACAGGCACTTATTTCCACACGGTTGGACCTCATGAAAATTCAGTCTACAGGAAAAACAAAACAAAACAAAAAAAAACAAAACAGAAAAACCCCAAAACAAAACAGCAACACAGCTGGGTCACCTGTACCCTACAAAGTGCTTATGTCTCAACATAACTTCCAGATCCCAGAAGGTCAATCAAACCCTGTTTGTCTCCATAGGCAGTTCTCCAAGCTGGCCCGTCCCCGGGGGTGGCCGTGTGACAGAAGCCGTCGGTGGTGTCAGTCCTTGCAGGTGTAAACCTCCTCTCTCTGGGTGCACTGCTTGCACTCCACGTAGCAGCACCAACGCACCTGGCACTGGCACGGGCGCGTCACCACCCGGCTCTGCGTGTTGTGCCCCCGGCCACAGCAGATGCTGTCGCAGTTCTTGTCCTTGTAACACTTCCGTCCCGAGGTGCCCGGGGAATACCGGCTCATCAGGCAGAAGCTCGGCGAGTCATCAATGTAGACGAGATCCGTAGTCCTTGGGATTTGATCGCTGTGGCCGGGGATGGATTTTTTGGGCGGGGAGATGTCGCCTTCCCCCGTGGCCTCGTTGGTGGTGCTGCCCACCTTGAGCGAGGTCTCGTACTTCTGCTTCAGCTGCTTGCCGATCTCGTGGAAGGGGGAGAGCTGCCGCCAGCACGTCCGGACGGTGCAGGATCCGGACACGCCGTGGCATTTGCAGGTGGTCTCCACGCCGGCTTTGATGACCTGCAGGCACACACACGGCCCCAGAGAGAATCAGGCATGGTGGAAGAAATCAAGACATCAAGCAAAACACATTTTCTAGAAGATGCCTCAGGCACACAAAGTTGGTGGCAATACCAAAAGTATATCTTGGAAGCAGACAGAAAGCACATCCTACGGGAAATACTTATTTCAAAAGGCTCTTACTTCCCAGATTATGACATTAACCTGCAAGAACTTTGCTTAATTGGCTAATTAAAGATACTAGAAAGATGTACAGAGATCATCCAGTGCTGCCACTCATTGTGTAGACAGAAATCTGGAACTGTGAATGCAACTAAGAGATTAACATACTTTAACACCTATTTATCTATGTCAATAATAAGTAAATAAGATTTTAAATTGGAAGAAGTTGGTTTAGTGGGAAGAGGTGGGGTGGGCACATGTTACAGAACAGGAGTGTGGACAGTAGGAACCTTCTCCATACCACAGGACCCCAAACCCAAAACCCGAGTGTGAGCAGAAATAATCTTTGCTTATCATCATCAACTGACTGATGCTAAACAAAGGATCCCATCCTTTTCAAATGATGTTGCAATAAAGAAGCTTCACGGCACAAAACCACAGCATTGTAATGTTCCAGCTCCTCTTTCCCAGAGAGAGATTTACACCTGGGATACCTCCATGGGTAACACAAGAGCAGAGATGTTATTTGGACAGCCACAGATATCCCACATTTTGTCCATGGATTACCAATGCAAATTTGTATTTCTAATTCTCCCTCACTGCCCCTTCTCCAAAATAATGTTCTATTGACCTTAAATATGAAAGGTACAACCATCCCTTGAAACAGCAGATGAAAACAGAACTTGTTTTACAGAGCTAGCTCCTGGCAAGATGCTGTTGAAAATGCCCTTCCTTTAGGCATCTACGGTACCTAAAAAAGAAGAAAACAACCTCCCTCCGGGCCCATGATGGCATCTGGCTATGTTGTGGCCTCCTGACAGCACAGGACTGGCTCCAGTCCATTTCCTGCCCATCCGGTTCTTAATTATTTGGCTGCACAAATCCTGCTGAGCCCCATGTGCAACCATGCAATAGGTCATGGACTCGGAATTGGGGCCCGGCCCAATTGTGATATTCCAGCAACATTTTTAGAAAGACAATATGCATAGTGCAGCCTTCAGCAGAGCCCGTCCAATGGTCACACTTCATTCCTGTGACAGCCAAGACCTTTGCGAGTGCAATCCAATAATACACAGTAGCATTCAAAGCGGTGGCGGGTTACAGGGGGAGATGTGTTGCTGGTTATAGTGCTCAGCTGGGATGGCTTGGGTAAGGGCTGTCACGCTTTGTGTGCCAAAGTGTCTCGCCAAGTCCACAAGAAATCCCACAATGTCAGACAAGAGCGTGCAGAACACATTTCAACGCCGGGGAGGGGCAGGGGGGGAGAAAAAACCCCAACCCTCACCCGCGCCCTCCCTTGTGTAAAGTCCTGTTTCACTGCTTGTCCAGAAGTGAGAGCTGAGTTCGTGTGAAACAAAGCTCCTCCACCTGATTTCACGCCCACACCATCAGCAAAATGGGTAAAAATTGCTGGGATACTTGGGAAAGGGCTGCACACTGAAGTTATTCATCAGTTCAGGCTTTCCTCAATCCTTCCTCCTCCCCCAATGCGTTTGCATCTGCTCCACCTGGAAAAGGAGACAACCCCTATTGTACAGGAGTTGGGAAAGCAAGAAACCAACGGGAACTGGCTCAGCTTGTAGTCATGCTCCTGGACTTGGAGCTGATTGAACAAGACAGGGTCATGAAACTCAGGAAGGGAACCTGGAGTCGGGACTGTTCTTGTCAGGAGCCACCTCTCCGGAGCTCTGTGGGAGAGCTGACATTGCAGGAGCACTGCGGCCAAGGTATCCACGTGGGGCTGGTGGATACAGCCCAACACGTGTTGGAAAACCTGATCCTGATGGATTGGCAGCTGGCTGAGGGCAGGAGACCTTCAGTCAGGTGTAAGTGTGTAGGTTTAGGCACTTGAATCACCTCAGCCAGCCAGGGTTGACCTCACCGAGGAAAACACTTGAGTTTAAACACGTCCATTTGAGAAACACCTCAGAACTCCCGTTGGAGTCAGGGCAGCCAAAGCAGGAGAGGACTCTGCAGAGAGGCAAACACCTGCTCCACTGAACAGCTCCCCAGGCTCCACTGACAGCTGAGCACATCCCTATCACCAACAGGAGCCTGGGGACCCAGCTCAGGCAGAGACACCTCCATTCAGGGGATTCTGTGAGCCTCGGAACAGGTGTCTAAATATCACCACCTCGCACTTATTGAGGTGTTTTAAAACATTCTCCTCACACCAGCTGTCCCTCCAGCAGCATAAAGGTCTCTCAAGGGGTACTAATAAGTTTATTTATGGAGACTAATTCTGCTCTTCTCATCTGGACTCGAAGTCGCTGAGGAACACCAGTCTGGATTTTTCTGACTCGCTTCTAGCTCCAGTGACTGGGACAGCTTTAGTGTCATGCACTGGTGGACCAAAGTATAGAAGGTTTCCATTGTCCCCGTCCCTGTGAATGCTCTGGTTCATGAAATGCAGTGTGTGGATTTTCACAAGGCTGCCGTGCAAGCGCGGTGCATCCCGACCGCCCCGTAAACCTTCTCCTGGAAGGACCATGAAGGGCTCAAGAATGTTACAAGGCAGCAAGAGTGAAAATCCTAGAAAAATTCCTTGCCCAGGCAGCCTCCCCTGCTGCTGTCAGTCACGCTGCAGCTCCTCGAGGCGCTGCGTGATGGGGAACTGCTGCCTCCGGGCCCCAACCACCCACGAGCCAAAATGAATCTTGGCAAAGCCCTTCTGGTTCCCGTCCCGCTCCCTGGCTTCCACAACGACCTTTCCTCCTCTTGTTGCGAGCTCCTGTCAGAGACACTTAAATCCACCTCATTTCTTCAGGAAGCAGAGCAAGACTGATCCAAGTCAGCAGGTTGCTTGGAGCTGTGTTGGAGGAAAGCTTTGCTGGCTGGATCCTAGGACAAACGTCTGGATCATGCTCTCAAACTTGGAGGAGCTTCCAGGATAGAAAAAACATGGTTTTTATTCCCAAAAAACTCTTGGGTAGATGAGGAAGAATAAGATTTTACCATGTAAAATCATATTTCAAGAGTAAGAGTAGCTCCTGCTTTCTTTTCAGGGCTCATCACAGTTCAGAGCCTGATTTACCTCCATCCTACACAGACCTGAACCTGTTCTGAACACGGAACTGAAAAAATCCCTTCATCTACACCAAGGACGTGGCCACCTGCCCGTTTGTCACAGATGTGAAGCAGAAAGGCTCTGCTTCAATCCAAAGCACAAAATATTTCATGCTCCCCATGGCAGCAGGGGTGTAGTAACTCAGGAGTGGCATCCTTTATGTGTTGTGTCTTGTGGAGAGCTCCTACCATGCAAACAGAGCCAAACAAAGACAAGTGGTGGGTCAGGGATGGCACCACAGGTGGAAATTCTGTCCTCCCACTCTCCTCTAAACAACCATCCAGTTTGGCAGTCTCCAACAGGAAAATAAGGATTTTTGAGCTATTTAGCTTGACTTAGGAGCACAAATTCCCATTGACCTTGCTGTGAGAACACCCAGTACCGACAAAATCAGAATGAGGGAAGCACAGAGCAAGACAGAACCATTTTTCCTGGGGTTCGCTGCTCGGAGGAAATCAGATAGCGCTGCTGGACTGCCTTTACAAGGAGCCACAGGGAAAAGGGATCACAGCAGAGCATTGCTATGCAACATGTAATCCTTCCTCCCAACAATGGTGCGCCGCGAAGCTCAGACTAAGTGCCCCCGTCATGATCAGTCTCAGACATGCTGCAACACACAATTTCTCAGTGTTTTAGCTGAAACGCCGAGGACAGGATTCCCATTCATTCCCAGCTGGGTCACGGGGCTCTGGCGGTGGTTTTCAGACAACTCTTGTCTGGGCAGCAGCGGCCCAGGGCGGACACCCAGCCGTGGGAATTCCTCGCTTATTGCTCCGCTGTCGTCATGGCTGGGCTGCGGCTCCAAGGCTTCAAACCATTCGCTATGGTTTGGGGGAGAGGAGGCAGCAAACCCTCCTCACGCAGGGAAAAGCCTGCCCTCGCCTCGCCGGGCTTTGGAAAGGGCTTTGGGATGCTTCCCCACAAATCCGATCCCTTCCATCCCCCGTACGCGGAGCCCTCTTCAATTTAAATAGGCTTAGTCATTCCCTCAGCTCAAGTATTAATGTTTGTTTGGACAGCAGCCACGGTCCCCACACACAACCCGAGGACCAGACTTGTCCCTTCACACTGCCCAATGCCATTGGCCGAATGATAAAAGTTTCACGGATTGTTAGAAGTTGTCCTTTCTTTCTTAATTCCACCTTGCTAAAAAAGCCTCCAAAATTTCTTTCCAGCCTGTTCTCAACCTGCTTTTTCAGAACCGTTTTCCCCTCACACCACCCTTCCCTTCCTTAAAAAATAGGAACACTCATATTTTAGTGACATAGGTATTAAAATACAAACATTTAATCATAGAACAACATAACCCTACTTAAAATTGAGAACTTCAGAAGTATTTTCCCCATGCTAAGTATTCCTAGCATGCTTCCCATGCTAAAAAAACCCCACATAAACAACTAACTGCAATCACTTATGGGACACAGCAAGCAAATTTTTTTCCAGAGTATTGATTTCCAGGCCTAAGAAAGGCTTTGGCTGAGCCAATCTCAGCCTGAAAGGAGAGGAAAACCCAGAGAGCACGCCTGGGCATTCCTACCTGTCATAACCTGCAGCAATTAATACCAGTAGTGGCCCTGAAAACTGATCTGTACATTAAGAGCTCTTCTCAGGCTGTTATTTGCTGGGTTTGGTCTGTACCTTGGTAAACATGTGATGGCCCATTTCTCACTGCAAACACATCCCTGAAAAGCTGCCCAAAAAGATGCTGTACATCTCTTTCTTTTTTCTCATGCACCCCAAGTGGATTAAGCTCCAAAACAGCAATTATTACACATCATGAAGGTGCAGCAAAAGCTGGAGTTTGACTGGAATCATGATAATGAGTAGGAACTGTGTGAGACTGGATGGTCAGCGCTTGTAAACACTGTCTCTGCAACAGGAGAGTTGTGCCTCCCTCCGCCTGTGTGTGACCTTTAGTGAGTCACTTAATCTTTCTGGGTCTCAATTTCCCCCCTCTGCCCAGCAGAGCTCCAGAAATGAAGAGGGTGGCATGCTCTGATAACGTGTTATGTGATAGCCCATGAAGTTCCTCAGACAGATGATAGCTGGGCAAACATCTCCCTGATATGGAGAGTGCATCTCCAGCCCTGCAGAGAGATCCCTGCCAGCACCGCCTGGGGGGAAAAGCCATTCCTCGCATGGAATTCCAAAATAAGCAAGTCAACAGCAAGGGAGAGTCCAGGCACCTCCCACTATCCTGAGCATCCCAGATGGTTTCAGGTGGAGCTGTCTCAGGATGGGTCTAGAGCTGAAGCCCACAAGGGTGACAAGGACCATGGCAAGGTGTTGGGACAAGGCGACCTTTAAGGTCCCTTCCCAACCCAAGCCATTCCAGGATTCTGTGATCCTTCAGAAACTCTTGATCTGCACAGATCAAAACACCTCGTACAAAAATCACGGTGGAGCCTCATGAAAGGAACCAGTTTGAAAGCAGGAAACTGCTTAAAGAGAGGTCTTTCCTTGTTCTCCATTTCTGCCTCCCCATAATTTTGTACTAAACACTCTCAACTCTCAAGACAACCGTGGCTATACCCGGACTTCAGCCAAAGGCTTGTGTCCCTCCTTCTGGAAGGATGAAGGAAAAAGGCAATGAGAACATGATAATTTTTTTTTCCTAGGGTAACAGCAGCCCCCTTTAATTGTGCCCCTTGGATCTGTAAGACATGCTTGACCAGACATACCTCTGGAAGAGGTCAGCACTCCTGGGATTAAGAAACTTAGCAACGCTCCAGAGAGGGAGTCGGAAAGTCATGTTTAATGATACTTTGCTGAGAAACTGGGCAAATTTAATTAAAACATCACTTACTCAAGCCCAGTGGAACTAATTGAGTGCTCTAATATTCCGCCTTTTCATTAATGGGTTACAAAAGAGGGCTGCACTTGTGTGTACAAGGGGGAAAAGGGGGAGGATGGAGAGAAGATGAGAGCTTTAGCAAGGCTGCCTGGGCTTCATTTAATATAACTCAGAAACTTCATTGCTGGCAACGGAGCTTTAATACAGTTGACTTCTCCCCCATCCCCTCCACGCACACATCTCCCCCCAAAACACCCTCTCCACCCAAGACCCCTCGGAAAGAATGGCTGAATGAGGGAGAGTAGATCTGGCAAAGGAAGGGAAATTGCTTTTTTAATAAGTGGTCTATTCAGAGCTCCTGCTTTTCAATAAAGAGAAGGCTGGAGAAGTCCTGGTCTAATTACCTCATCCTCACACTAGACAAGCTCGCCCTTTCATTAACCACTGAGGTCATATCATATAACTTGGTGAGCCACCACGGGCACAACATGTTCAGTGATTATTTCACTGGTGGCAGCAAAATTACAGGCAACCCATCAAGGTTGTAAAAAGCAGAAGTAAAATCATAATTAAATGAGAACGTTCTACCAAGAGACACTAAAACTAGGCGGGATAGGATCATGTCACTCTCGCAGAAATACACGGATTGTTTGCTGCTGTGACACCATGGAGAAACTGCCGTGGTGACCAGGAAGGGAGAGGGTTGCTTGCCAAATTCGTCAGTCCAGCACAGGTCCTTTTTTTGCTGGGTCTCAAGGGACTATTTGTGTGTTTTGCCATGGTTGGGAGTAATTAGATGGGAAAAATGACACGTAACGAATCAGTGAGAGACCACCAAGCTTGTGCTGTGTCTTTAGCAGAGACCTCTCCACTCCCTCAGCGAACACACACATCCACACTCTGCAAGAACTCCAGCTCCAGACCGCTCAGCTCCAAAATGGCACAAATCAAGGCTGTCTGCACTCCTGTACTGCCTTTGATCCACCCCAAATCAAATCCAGATGAGTTATTGTTCCAATAACCACACCAGGTTAGTCTAAAGTGGTTTCAGACTGCTGCAGTCACTGGGTGAGCAAACCCCACTCAGTGGTTGCAAAGTCTTTAGGACAGGAGTTGGTTGGTGAGCTTTGAAGACACAGAAAACGTGCTGAGAATCACATTTAACTCACTACCTTCCTCAAGGAAAATATCCATAAACTCAGAAAAATATCTGCTGAGCAATTCTCTTCCGCTGATCCCTGAACTCACAGTAGGAGCAGAGAACAAACCTGATATTAATCTACACCTGAGAGTGCCAAAGACAATCCATCCAACACCAAGAGGGTCAAACCGGTTTCAATATTCTAGAATCTGAAGCAAGCACTGCAAGTTTTGACCTGGTAGTCACAAAGCCAGCCTGGGTCCTCATCTCTGATCATCCTCTTAGTGACACCAAATTTTGCCAGTGATTTAGGGCCATACAGGTGTGTATTCTCCTGATCTTCAGCCACCACCTTCCTGAAAGCTTCCATCTCAACATTCCCTGGTTCCCTGCCTGGCTGGTGTTGGGAGCCTGGTGGGTTGTTGGCCTTGGCTTTCAACCTTTCAACCCCACCATGGCAGGATGACTTATCCCAGCAGCACCAACAGAGAAATAATTTCAACTGTCACTGCAAACAGGCAAAGGAAAGCTGTGAGACAGCAATCCCAACTCGACAGACACGTTGTGGGCGGACGAAAATAGGAACACTGGATCACTGACCTGCAGCAAAGGTCTGTGACTTGGATTGCCAGGAGGGCTCTGGGTGTCTGGACAACCGTCACAACTGTTACTCAGCTGTTTAGCTGCAGAAATTACACTGTGAAACCACTGCCAGTGGCCAGAGCCTGACTGTGCCAAGGGAAGTGCAGGCAGAGGATGCTGGAGAGTCCTGCATCTTCCCCTGGGAGCAAACTCGCAAGGGTCAGGACACAGAAGGGAAGGTTCAACCCCTCCAGCTCGTCCTTGGAGTTTGTTTAGCTCAAAGTCATGCAGTGTAGAAAACTGATGATGATTAAGGACACGAATCATAAATCCAAGAGTGGCCTCAGCCATATGGACATCCTGACTGCAGCTCCTAGGACTGGGAACACTGGGAGTTGGGCCAAATCCATCAGTGAGATTCTTTAGCCCCACCACTGTTGGTGGATATTCCTGGAGCTGCAAGGACTGTGCACCTGAAGCCACAGCTCTGAAGGTTTTGAAGAGACTGTATTGTGTGACTCTGGAATGAGAGGAGAGCCAGGACATCTCACAGAAACATCCAGCATGGAACCACAGCCTCCAAGGGCCACCTTCTCCATTGCCAGGCCCATCTGCTACAAACTCAACCCCAAAAGATGGGACAGAGCAACCAACACAAGGATTGAAACAAGTTCCATCACCCTGCAGAGCCCGTTTCACACGTCAAAGAGCTGCCACAGCAGTTCAGAGACACTGAGCCCTTTAATCCAGAGCAGGAAAGCTGTCAGCCAAAACCAGACACCAGCTAAATCCAGGATATTTCTAATCCTGATCTCAGCGCTGTCTAGGAGCATCTGGTAGTGGGGAGAAGGGGGAGAGGTTTTGCTGGCCAGCCCTGGCTGGTGGCATTCCCCAATGCCCCAATTCCGTCGCGAGGAATGACATTTTATACATAGACACAGCAACAACTGAGCTGGGGTGGCCATTCCTAGAATGCACAACTGGCTGGGCTGCATTTGCCTGGGAAACTGGAGACCCAGGTCCCCCATCCCAGCCCCAAGCCTGCATCCAATCACACAGACAATAACAAGGCTCGAGGGCTATTTCTGGCCTTACAGTATGTCCCCCTCAGAGGTTGGTGCAATGAAACACTGATCCTGAGCACCTGTGCTGGCCAATCTGAGGGATTTTCATGTAGGAGCAACTCTAGGCTAGGTACAGCCAAGCAGATTATGGGAGAAGGTGGAAAGCCCCTTCCTTTTCCCCCTTGCTGGGATGACCCAGCACTTGCAGACACTTTGTCCTTTACATCACTCACAGAAAATGCTGAGCTGGAAGGGGCCCACAGGGATCATCGAGTCTAAATCTTGGCCCTGCATGGGACAAACCCAAAAATCACACCATGTGCCCCAGAGCATTGTCCAAATGCTTCTTGAACTCGGGCAGTCCTGCAGGGAAACCCCCAGGCAGCCTCAAGGAAGGTGTGAAGAGCAGGAAGAGAGGATAAAGATGGGAAAAAGAGGCTCTACAACCAAGCACTGTCCTCTGCTTTAGGTGACGCAGAAGGTTTCTGCCAGAAGACAAAACTGAAGGGACTTTTAGGTCTGAGGGTCAGCCAGAAATTAATCTCTCCACCCTGGTTCCCTGCCAGGTGTTTCTCCAGCCAGTTTTAAAGAAACCTGGCCAAGGAGATGCTGCACTGTCCATGCTCTGCTGAACGGCTGCAAGAGAAGCATCCCTCAAGGATAAATCCCTTCCTCTGTGTCCCACCTCATGTAAGCCTGAGGAACCTGTCTTTCCATCCCTTTGTGGAGTGAAACCCTCTCCTCCCTGTGGGAAACCAGCATCTTTGCCTCCATCTCATATTTCCTAAACCTGGACAGTCGCATTTCTTTCCCTCTCGTCTCCCTCCAATGGTTTTGCCCAGTGAAAACCAGAGCATAACCCCACAACTCAGACTTCTCCCCTCCAGAAGGACGACCACCCCATTCATTTCCCATCCACCACTCCCACTCCACACCCAAAACCAGCACTATTACCCCCAAAACCCCCCCAGCAGCATGACCCTCCCCCCGCAAAACCCGCGCTGCCTTCAACGCACCTTCATGCCCACCAGGTTATTGTGGAAGTCCACCCTGGCTCGCAGGTCCTTGTTGGGCTTCCTCCCCAGGAACTCCTTGACGAACTTGTTGCTGTACTTGAGGTTGTCCCCGCAGCCTCCCCACTGCCAGGCCTCCCTGTTCTCCAGGTCGGGGGCCTCGTCGCAGGTGCAGCGCTCCATGCGCCCCGCGCTGCACGCCTTGGCCATGGCGTGCGTCAGCCCCGCCGAGGAGATGGCGTACAGGAAGGCTGTCTCCTTGAAACCTGCAGGGACAGGAGGACAGGTCTGATTGCAGCTTGAAGGAAAGGGGAAAATCCCAGGGAACTTTGGCAAAACCCAGGAAACTTAGGCAAAGCCCAGGAAACTTAACTTAGGCAAAGCCCAGGAAACTTAACTTAGGCAAAGCCCAGGAAACTTA
>JAHLSL010000022.1:1293340-1332137 GCA_025920805.1 Petroica traversi
TAGGCAAAGCCCAGGAAACTTAACTTAGGCAAAGCCCAGGAAACTTACTCAGGCAAAGCCCAGGAAACTTAGGCAAAGCCCAGGAAACTTACTCAGGCAAAGCCCAGGAAACTTAACTTAGGCAAAACCCAGGAAACTTACTCAGGCAAAGCCCAGGAAACTTACTCAGGCAAAGCCCAGGAAACTTAACTTAGGCAAAACCCAGGAAACTTACTCAGGCAAAGCCCAGGAAACTTACTCAGGCAAAACCCAGGAAATAAAGGCAAAACTCATCAGGAGAAGAGCGTGAGGTGCAGCACGGAATAACAGAGGGAAAAGGTTGGAAGGGAGCACAGTGGGCAGCTGGTGGCATCTCCCTGCTCCAGCAGGGCCATTCCAGAGCTCAGCATTGCATCCTGACTGTTCTGGAATATCCCCAGTGAGGGAGACTCTGCACCCTCTTTGTGCTCAGTCTCTGCCCAGGAAAGAAGCTTTTTCCCAAGTTCAGGTGGAATTTCCCAGGCATCAGTTCCTGCCCGTTCCTCTTGTGGCACTGCTGGGCACCGCTGGGAAAAGCCTGGTCCTGACACCCTCAGAGCATGGCAAGCTCTACTTGCACCACTGATGGTGAGGCGGACACAGGGTAAGGAATGATGGGCAGAGGTGGCACAAGCCAGGGCTCAGGAACGCCAATGGAATCTGGGCAGCTCGGTGGCTGTCACTGTGTGTCACTCACTGACAGTGTCTGACTGAAAATGGAAAGGGTTGAGCAAGAGCTGCCCCTGGATCCCTGGAAGTGTGCAAGGCCAGGTTGGACAGGGCTTGGAGCAGCCTGGGGCAGTGGAAGGTGTTCCTGCCCATGGCAGGGGGTAGAACTGGATGAGCTTTAAGGTCCCCTCAAAGCAAAGCATTGTTTGACCCTATGAAGGGTTGGGCAGGACATGGAGGTCCCACTGCTGCTACCAAGGGGACACCAAACAGCAGGAACCCAGCACAGACTTCCAGTCCTCCTCATTCTTCCCTCTCCTTCTAAAACGAGTCACTGAGTCCTGCTCCAGACCAGCAGAATTGCTGACAGAAAACACCTGAGGGCTGGGAAGCACAAAAAAAAATCCAGTTTATACCTCAAACCTTCCACGCACAGCCTTTCTTTACACCTCCACACTCACCTGCAGGGATGTGACTGCATCCACTCCCCCACCAGGCAAACTGACACCCAGAGGGACCCACGGTTTCAATCCAAATTATAAAAGCCAGAAATAAAAAGCAAACATGGCAGTATTTATAGCTGCCCATTCTCCAGCTATGGAAGCCGTAAACGACTGCATATTTGAGATGCAATTCCAGAACAGCTTTTGGACGGGACTCAAGAAATCCCCCACTCAAAAATAACACAAGTGGATGGTGACAGTAGTGGATATATCTGCGAGCTGGTGTGTCAACCAAGGACATGCAGAGACACTGCCAGGTCATTTTTGGAACTGTTCCTTGGGAGGTTCATGACAGACCAAGCAAACTCATGTGGCCATTCCCAGAGTCTGCCTTCCCAAAACACTCCCAGGAGCAGGAAGATTGATGAAAACCCAGCCCAGGACACTGAGGTTTGGTCCTCCCAAGGGTTCTGAGGTTCTAAATCCTACCAGCTGGTGGTAGGAATTATCCAACCATTCTACTGCTCCCCTGAAGAAGGAGAACAGGAATCTTTTCCTCACTACAAAAAAAATTAAAATAAAAAAGGTGCAACTCCACACTCACTGAGGACACTGCAAAGAGTGGTGAGAGTTGAAATAACAAATTTTGGTTTTCCCCCAAAGTCAGACCATGAAACACCTTCAGCACTGCAAACGCTTCATCGGGAGCAGTGAGAAGATTCTTTACTGAATTCACACATCAAAAATTCATGGGTATCCAGCTGACTCCTCTGGGTAGGAAATGCCTTCTAAGCCTCTCTCATCCTTTGTAAACTACTTTTTTAAGGTTCTACCCTAGGTCAGACTGCCCACATGCCCATCAGAGGTATGCCACCACCAAATACAGATGCTCCCAAGCCTCTGTGCTCCTGGACTGGAGAATTCTTGCCACAGCTACACAGAATGAAGAGGTGCCAGTGTCAAACAGAGATTCCTCAGTGGGATGGGGTGTGCAAAGCCTGTCCTGAAGGCCTGAGACCCTCAAACCCGGCCTGAGACACTGAAACCCGGGCCTGAGACCCTGCAATCATGGCATGGTTTGGGCTGGAAGGGACCTTGAGATCCAATTTGTTCCCACTCCCTGCCATGGGCTGGGACAGCTTCCACTATCCCAGGTTGCTCCAAGCCTTGTCCAAGCTGGCCTTGCACACTTAACTCACAGCCACCAGCCTTAATTGATTAATTGAGCAGTCCAGATCTCCACCCTGCCTGAAGCCTTCCTGATTTAAAGCGCTGAACTCAGAGTGGCTGTGGAATCCCTGCAGAAAGTCAGCACCGTGTGACCACAGCACATTCCAGGCCTGACAGAAAGCCAGGAGGAACAGCTCATCTGCCAGGTTCTCCCTTTCCATCAGCTTTGTCTCCACTCCTCCCGTTCCCCATCCCTGAAAGCTTCCCAAATCCCCTGCGCCCATCAGCACAGGGATCATCTCACCCACAGGCAGCTCCCAACCAGCTCCATGTGACATTTGGCTCTGGCCAGATTTTAAAGCCATCTCCACCACGCACTATTTGATTGCACCAAGATATTTTGTAACAAGATAATGAGCTTTAAATCAATGCAGGCATTCTAAGCCCCAGTGCATTGACAGTCTGCCGGGCCTGGCTATCCAGTTTCAGCCATTTCCAAAATTGTGCACGAGTATCCAAAGAGGATAACGAGTCCCTAAAACAATCCCCTGTTATTTTAAGAAACGGGGCTGCATCAGCCCAAGCTGCAAACCAGCAGCCAGGGCTGGTCTGGTGGAGTGTAAAAGGGGAGGGAGAAATTTTTAAGTGAAAAAAAAAGTGGTTTGGGTTTTGGTTTTTTCCCCCTTTTCTTTTCTCTCTGCAATGATCCAGGAGGAGAAGAAACAAGGCCTCAAGGATGAATTTGGAAAGCTGTGTCCTAGTGGGTGATACATGTGAGCCTTTGCCCTGAGGTATCACTTGCTGCAACGCTGAACCAGGAACCAGCAGCTCCTGGAGAGGAGGAGGAGGAAGATTTACAGGGCCCTGTGTTACAGCACAGGAACAACACCTGAAGGATTTACAGCACCAGGGCAGGGCAGAGATGCTGCAGGGATATAAAACACGGCAGAATGAGACAGCAGCAGAGCCCTGCAGCCCTCAGAGCTCTCATTTATTACACGGCTCCCTGACAGGGGCTGCGATGGGGGGGGTCTCCGTGGGGTTTTAACTCCAGCCAGGGCTGCCCAGGGGACGGGCACGTCTGAAGGAACGAGCTGTGGCCTCCAGGTGTCAGCATGAGAAAGTGCTTGGCTTCCCCAAGGCACCACTAATCCAGGGACTCCTCCGGCATGCGGGGATATTTTTAAATGTCTTGCAGCTCTGGCTGGACCTCTTGGGTTTCATGAGGACTTTCCTTGTTTCCACCGGCCGGTGACAGTGCAGTAGTTAAGCCCTGGAGCTTCTGGATTACTCCTTCTCACTAATTAGCCCTGCAAACCTCTGCTCTTATCTTTAAAGCCTTCACACCCTGGTTTTTCCAGGTCCAGGTCCACTGCTGAGTGTGGGGCTTCCTAAAGCCCTGGAGACTCTGGCATGCTGTCTGTAAAATGCCTGGAAATAACAGGATTTCTCTGGGATGGTGGAAGAAACTGGACTATATATGGTAGCACAAAGAAAAGAAATTAAAATATCACCTGCACCTCCAACACTCCTAATTTCTGCCCATCTCCTCCTGAGCTGCTGGGGAGAGGTGTGGGAATTGCCTACTGCTCACACCCAGGGCAGTAACAGCACACAAACACTTGCAGGCTTTGCCCTGTTATGACAGGGCTCTCCTTGCCCTCTCTAGCAGAACAGTCTGGTGTGCCTTATTTCCCTTAAAACAGCTTTTTCTCGACTTCTTTCCTGACAGACTGGCATATTAAATAGAAAAAAATAAATAGGAAATCAATAAATAAGATAAGAAAGACGGGACAGCTCTGAAAACTCCCAAACCCTGTCAACAAAAACAAGCTGAATTCCTAGCAGAAGTGGGGAGCCAATTTAGTTCCTGGCTGCACAAAAACACCTCCAAGGAGAGCAGTGGGAAGAAGCAGGCAGGGTAAGCCCATAAATCACCCCCATTAACACATTCTTTGCCTGCCACCATGAACTCCAGCCTTCCACAGAGCTCTTGGTGGACCTCACTGGCAAAAGACACCCCAGACTGACCACCGGGACAGGCGATGAGTGCGGGGACACCCCTAAAACCCTCCAGAACTCACCTCTCTTGAGGAGGCTGGCGCGGTAGCGGCCCTCGAGGGTGCAGTTCCAGCGCTCGAAGCGGAACTGGTACTGGCACTCCAGGGCGCTCATGCTGATGGCTTCCATCAGGGTCTCGGCCACGCCGGGGTCGCGCCGGCACATGCGGCGCTGCTTCTTCTCCAGCTTCAGGCGGTCACACACCTTGTAGTGGGCCTTGGCGGCTGCCTCCTCCATTTCCGAGGTCAGAGGGAGGATGGTCAGCGGTTCGTTGCCCGTCAGCCTGCCAGAAAACACAGGGGGCACCACGGTGAGGGAGGGAAAAACAGAAATTCCAGCAGGGAATCCTCCCCTGTGAGTGGGGAGGTTGCTTAGAGAGGCTGTGGTTGCACCATCCCTGGAAGTGCCCAAGGCTAGGTTGGACACTGAGCAAACTGATCTAGTGAGTGGCATCCCCACCCAGAACAGGCTTGGATCTAGATAGTCTTTAAGGTTCTTCCAACCCAAACCAATCTGGGATTCTGGGAAATACAGCCTGTGGTAGAAATGGGGTCAGTGGTGGGATCAGGATCTCCTGGTTGAGCGTCCCTGTGGAGTTGATTTTACAGTGAGGCTCCTCACGGTGTGCACAGGGAAAAGATGAGAGGAAATATCAGGATTTTTGCTCCCTACCAGCTCTCACAGAGCTTGTTTGGACACAAACCCTTGGCCACCTCCACCACAGGGCTGTGTTTAAAACATAAAGTGGAAAGAAATCGTTTCAGGTGCCTCACTGCATGGACTTGGGGAACTGGCAAAAATACATGAGCACCAATGTCACTATCCTGGGCATGAACAAAAATATCATTTTAGCACATCAAGAACAGCAGGGCCCATCTCGGGAAGGGACAGAGGATGATTTTTCCCATCAAAGCCCAAGAGAAAGCACAGAAAGCCACCCTGCCCTCAGCAGAAGAGCTCCTGACATAAAGCCACAGCCCGAGGTTGGAGAGCAGGATACACTTTCCAGGAGATGCTGCCAAAAGCTTTTACAAGACAGAACAAGCTCAAAACCCAAAAAAAAACCCTGAAGAAATCCATGTCCCTTTGCCTCATCCCCTCCCTCCCCTGCCTTCTCCCAGCACAAGGTCCTTGACTCTACAGTGTGCAACAAAAGATGCCAGCGGACTGTTCCCGGTGTCAAGTGACGAGCTGCTGGAAAAGGACCAGCC
This sequence comes from Petroica traversi, assembly GCA_025920805.1. Lineage (NCBI taxonomy): Eukaryota > Metazoa > Chordata > Aves > Passeriformes > Petroicidae > Petroica > Petroica traversi. Next base: position 1,298,913 of record JAHLSL010000022.1, read on the forward strand.
TGGCATCGGCCCCGGGCAGCAGAGAGGCTGCAGGAACATCTGCTGGGCTCAGGAGAGCTGTGCTGGCTGAGCTGGACCCCACTGTCCTGGCTCTGCCCTGCTCCGGCCAGGTGCCAGTCCACACAGTCAATGGGAGTCACTATCCAGGCTCGCAGAGGACCTGGAGACACATTCCCTGGCCAAAAAAGGGAGAACGGCTGGAATCCTGAGCTGGAAACACACTGGAACATTGCAATCCTGTGCTGGGGATGGGCTGGGGGCTCAGACATCTCCAGTGCTGCAGGAGCACTGGGGAAAACAGTGATGGGAACACGAGGGGAGCACTCCCTTTGCTGAGATCCTGGAAACCTTCTAAACCCCTCACACCTGGCCTGCAGGAGCAGTGATTTGCTGGTTTTAATGTTTAATCAGTGGATGCATCCTGCCAGGAGCACAGCTCCTGAGGGAACTCAGGATGCTTTAACTCCCAAACCTCGGTGCACAGAGGGGATAAAATCCTGACCTGAGTCCCAGCCAGGCACATCCAGTACAGATCCAATCATTACTGAGGCACTGATGAGGTGATTTTATATCAGATATCCAAATGAGGGAGAAAAAATGGCTGAGGTGGGATTTTTTTAGAACAAAGATGGGCAGGAAAATGTTCTCCTTCAGTTACATTCAAAGGTATTGATATCTCCAGAACAACCCTGCAGTGAACAAAGCACAGAGTGATTGTGGGATACATGGGAAAATATTTTCCCTCAGGTTTTGCTCCCCCGCAAAAACATAATAATTTTTTAAAAATCTAAAAGACCAAGCAGAAAGGTCCATCTGAAGTATATTTTAACCCTTTCATGTTTTGTCTGTCCTGGCTACTCCCCAAGGAGAGGGGACATCACCCAGCCACGATGCCTCGTTAGCAAAGCTCCCTGGAGGGTCATTAATGAGAGAGGTGCCTCAGTCAGAGCTTCACAGGAGCAAAGATCCTAACAGAATCTCCAGGATTTTGTTCATTCCTGGCCTCTGTGAGACTCTAAAGATTCATTCCTGCAAACTCTCATGGTTGGCACCAGAGACCCTCAGTCGGCAAAGGAGAGAGAGAGGGAGGCATCAAAGCATTTTCTAAGCTCCCTCTCCCCATTTTTTCTTCCCAGCTGAGCAGGGATTGTTCACCTAAATGGTCTGGAAAAAAGCACCAAGGAGCAGAGGGCTCTTGGAGTGAGGAGAGATACAGGAATTGATCCTAGAGCCAAGATTTCTGCAGAGCAATTGGTGATTTTTACCCTCTTCCCACCTTTCCCCCCTCAGGTGTTTGACTTTGGGATACTTCAAATTACAATTTCTCACAAAACAGCCTTTCAAAGCTTGCTGCCAGCACAGCTCAAAGTGTGCATCTCCAACAAGAGCCACCTAAACACACGCAAAATAAAGATCCAGGTACAGTGAGAGGTAGGAAATAGAATTCATGGTGTTTCACAGTTCCACAAGCAGTGGAAGAACAAACCGAGATCCACCCATCACTGCCTGAATTATTGCTCAGAAGCACCTCTGGAACAAGACAAAGAGTAAATAGAGGGGAAAAAGGGTTTTTCCTTCGCCAGGAAGCAACAAAACTCTGCCAGGTGATGAACAGGAGCCACACACACAGACCCACACATGTTTTCCCTGCCGGGACCCTCAGCTCCACACACGCATCCCGGAGGTCCTGGGAGCAGGGCTGAGGTGGCACTTCCAGAGCGTGGCATCAATAACAGAGCAGGCAGAGCCAGGGAGAGCTGCCCCACCTGACACGCTGCCTCCCAGCTCCAGGGAACCTTCCTAATCCCATAAAGCCCTTTTATGCAACCTCGGCTGAGTGAGGTCCTGTAAGGCAACGGTGTCAGTCGGACGCTTTCTCAGCTCCTCACAAAGGCCAAGCTGTTCTTGCCAAGGAAATGTTGCAGGGGAGGTGTGTGCATGTGGTCTTTTTTTGTTTTTTACACACCCAAGCCACAACTGTTACGGCTGAACTGCCAGCCAGAACCCTATGATTGTTTATTTCCCTCCAAGAAGGGGCTGAGTGGGAGACGGAGTGGGCACCTCCAAGTGGGAAAAGGTTGAAAGTGGATGATCTTTAAGGTCACTTCCAACCCAAACCATTTTAAGCCAGATTCCAAGATTGCAAAGGATTGTGTGTGTGTGTCCACCAGGAACCTGGAGAGAGAGCAAATGGCTCATTGCACACAACCCAGGAACCTTTACCTCTCTGGGAGTTAACTCCAGCCTCTCTGAGAGCAACATGAACCTCCAGAGTCAGGAGACTCTTTGCAGAGCTCAGGATTTTGAATTTCTGCTTCAGAATTCTGCACTTGGATGAATCTCATGGGTTGCTTCCACCTCAGGATATATTACGGTTTTTTGAGCTGATCTTGCCCAACTTGTGCTGCGAGTGCAACATCCAAACCTCAGGAAGGACCCTGTGCCACACCCACCATGCTGAGAGGAACCTTTGTGGCACCAGTCGTGCTATTCCCATTCCAGTCCCACCAGTTTGATGCCAGAATTCCAAAAGGTTTATCATTAATCGATGTAAAAAGCAAGACCCGTCTGGTTTGCACACATGCTGCTGGTGCCTCTCAGCTTCCTTGGTTGTGAACTTCATCTCAAACATTGCCAATTCCTTCATTTTCCTGGAGTTCTACCACCAGGATTTGGGAGAGATCCCAAGCACAGCTCCCACTGATAACCCTGTGGCCAAGTTTTATCTGTGACACCATGGAATTACTGCCCTTCCAAGACAGATCCTGCTTCCCACTCATCTCAGGAGTCAAGAGTTTTTTGTGGCCTCATCAGCTCACACTTCCATCAGTGCCCCTGGGTTTTCCCTTGTTTAAGTGGGGACTTTCCTGATGAGAATTTGAGGGATGAGGCAGAATTAAAGCCCCTACACAGACCTGAGAGTGCACTCTCATTTTTGAGGTGCTCCAGAGTTTCCTTCACAGGTCCCACTGGAGATGAGAGCCAGGGTGAGCTCTTTTCCTGCAAGGAAAGGCCTCTGCAATTCCCATCTGCTGAAATATTGCATTCCTATCCCAGAACTTCCTCCTGTGTTAGGGAATTTCTTTTTGGTTCATCTGTACAATGACCAAATTAATTCTGGTTTCATTTTCCATTGGATTTTTTTCCTGTGGTATTGCCACACTTTCAGCCTTTTTTTTTTTCCCCTTTCCACTACTATTCCTTTAATAATTAAAAAAGCTTCTGGAAAATTGACAGCTTGACCACAAATCTTCACTGTAACCCTTAAATTAATGATTGCACAACTCGAGGAGTCTGAGTTATGCTGGACACCAGGCCTACATTATTTTATTTTGCACCCAATAACCTCCAGTTGCTCTCTATCCTATCATCACTCCCACACTGTGAATATTTCATAAATTGATTTATCACACTCCTCCCACAAAGGCTGTTGAATTTTCAAAGTATAAAAACCCAAAAGTCCAAGAAAAAAAAAAAAATCTGAATTTCAGGGTGAGTGGTGAATATTTAATATTTGGAAGAAGAGCTGGATACCGAAGACTCAACCACCTCATTGTGCCCTGACTTGTTTGGGTTTTTAAGTATTTACATCTTTGAGTGCCCACATGAACTCTAAACTCTAAAATATCCCATTTCTCCTTAGATTACATAAAAATAAGGCTGTGGGTTCTCCAAGCCTCAGACTTCCAGAACAACATCTCAGCAGGTGTTCACAAAGATTGTCCTGTCCGAATTCTCGACTTCTACCTCCATCCTCTCCCGGTGTCATTTCCCCAGCCATCTCCTCTGACAGCAGGACATTGTGACATTGTGAGTGCCAGGGAAGGTGACGGGAGGAAAAGCGTTTTTCCCAACCTGAGGAAATCCAAACCATCCAGGCCTTCACAAGACAGAGCCAAACCTCAGCTAGAAATCAAACCCAGCTTTGCTAAAACTCATCTTGGTGAGTTCCTCGTGCCCAGTGCCAGTTCTCTTCCCTCAGGACCATTCCCAGCCCTGCCTTGGGCTCACCTCTCCCTGTCATTGTCCCCAAACAATGGTGCCTTGCTGTGGGAGACCATTAAACAAAACTGATTGGAAACTCCAGCAAGGAGCACAGCAATTCCCACCGCAATTACACCCCAGGGGCTGTTTTGATCCTTATCTTCCTCTCAATAGCGTGGCAAACATGGGCCAGAGCTTTCTTTAGGTGACAACCTCTCAAATGTCACTCCCTCCTTAGTCAGCAGTGCCCAAATCTCAGGTGCAGCTTCTACGCCAGTCACAGCCCCCAAAAGTGAGGCTCCCGTGACTTCACACTCTCCCAAAGACACAAAGTAGGGGTGACAGGGCCTTCCAACCTCACACATCCAGGTGGGACGCAGCCAAACCCACAGCCCTGCTCCAAAGGACTCGATGGGTCTTTCTAGTGGAAGGTTCTGGGATTTTAGGATAGAGGGAAATGTCTGTAGGTCCTTGGATCAGCTTTTGAGTGATGGGAAGGAAGAGGAGAGAGGATAAAAGCTACAGCACAGGGGAACTTCCAACCTTGTAGATTTCACTTATCAAGAAGGAAGCACCAGCCTCCATCAGACTCCTGGAATCTGCTCAAACAGATTTTGGGGGTTTTTTTTGGGGAAAAAAATGTGCAATTCTTGTAGGTTTCAATCTTTCAAGCCTTTCTTCTACCATGCCTGGATAGATCCATACATTGGTTTCCTGAGCCTCCTCTCTGAGAATTTTAGGATGGACGCACGGACATGGAAGGATTTACAACCTTGGGTCCTACCCAGAATTATTCCAGCATCCAGCAAAATAATCTAACAGAGCAAAACTCCAGCTTTTCCTTTTCCAGCACAGCTTTCCTGAATGCAACCACTCTGATCCCAAAGTTCATTCTGGACGTTACCACAGAATTTCCCATTTTAGCCTTAGATGAAGCTCCCATGGAAGTTGGAAGATTTCTCCCAGGCTTTTCCCAGACCTGCGCTGAGGACAACAAACAACCAACAGGTTGTTAAATCAGTTCAGGAAGGATTTTTCTGGGAATGGGACAAGGCACAGATGGTTTTCTCCCAGATACAGGATGGTTGCTGCACATATAAATAAGCTTCCATCCCATTTCCTGCCAAAACAGCCCTCACCTTCCCCTGGACAAATTACCAAAAAGTTTGGCGTGTAATATATAGAGGAAAAAAATCTCTCAGTGTATGAGCAGGGAAGATGTGACTCAATTCAGCTGGGGAGGGCTGGAGATGTTCCCATTCCTGCAAAGGAATGGAGGTGCCATGAGGAGCAGCTCTTTTGGCATCAGGAGTGCCACAAGAAACTCCTTGAAGCTGCTGCGGGGTCAATCCCTACTCCTGGAGCTGCACAGGTTATGAATCACTGAAGGAAGGATTTGCTTTCCCTTCTCCAGCGGGGGGGAACAAACTCAGAGAGATCCCACAACAGAGGAAAGAATCGATTTTGGGTCTTTGGTGGCGCACCTGAACCACAAGGCTCAAATAATCCACCTCTTCTCCCTTCTCCTTACACCAAACATTATTCAGGAAGTTTCCAGCCCACCAGAGCAAAAGGCATTTTTATTTCAGGCAAATATCTCAGCCCCTGGAACAACCCACTCAGCCCTCGAACAAGAAGAAGCAGAGCAAGAGGGCGGGGAGGGAAAGGTTGTTTCCTCTCCCCTTCATCCTCTCAAGAATGAAACGGCAATCAGGGAGATTTGCAAAGGATTTTCAACCCAACGGTGCCAGTGGAATGCACGGGCCAGGCGGCAACAGGGGCTTTCACTGCCGATTTAAGAGGCATTAGCTCTGCCCCTGGCAGCCTGTGCCAGGAATTATCCCCCCACACTGTCCCCTCCCTGGCTGGACAGCTCCTGGACCCCCCAGTCCAAACCCCTGCTCCCTGGCCAGCCACCGTTTATTTTTATTTAGTTTATTTTCTAGCCTAACATAATTTCTTTTGGCCTGGAGCCCACTGCAGTGTAGGCAACAAGGAGCTGGGAGTTTTGGTGGAGAGAGGCAGGAAAATGGGGAGCAGAAGGATGGAAGATGAAGAATTAACCCAGAGAAGAAAATAAGAGGGTTGTTTTAACCCATTAATCCACATGGCCTAGAGGGGAGGGAAAAAAACAAACAAAAAACCCCAAAAAGAGACAGATTTTCATAATATTGGGGCTTTTGTTTGGGGTTTTTTTTTGGTGAGGGGGAATAGTTTGTGGGTTTGTTTTGCTTTTTTTCGTATTACTGGATATCCTTTCATCCCAGGATCTCAGCTCCATCCCTGACACAGGGTTTGAGAAATCCATGCTCTCAGAAATTCCTGCTCTCAGGCACAGGGTGAGATTATTGAGAGGTCCTGTGCAGGGCCAAGAGTTGGACTCAATCCTTGCACATCTCCTCTAGCTCAAGATATTAAATGATTTTTAATCTAAAATTAGGCCTAAAATGACACAGAAAACAAAGGACTTTTCTAGATGCCACTTAGAGAAAATACCCATGATCAGCCCTGCCTTGCCCTTGACCAGTTTTTGGCGGGATAAAGGACCAGGAAAGGACCACAAATGTCATGGATCGCATGACAGAACACAGCAGAAGAATTTATACAAGGTTTTAAAGTCAGGAGACCAAAGTAAATGGCCCAGGTGCTCCATGGCCTGACTTTCTTGCAACAAACTTGAGCCCTGTGGAACCTCTGCTCCATCTGCTCCTACCCCAAATCCCAAATTTCTAGAAGCCAAAATATCATCTATAAACCTGCAGAAACAGCTTTGATTTTCCCTTCCAAGCAAAGAAAATCCAACTCCGTGGTTTTTCTCACCAGCTTTCCTTGTCTGGGAAGAGTTGCACAGAACACATGATATTTTACATTTGAAATCCACACAGAGGGCTCAAAAAACCCCACAAATGTCTGTTCCCTGTGCTTCTTGCACTGATGCTGCATTTTATCTATTCCAGCAAAGAAAGAATCAGAAAACATCACACAGGGAAGGTAAGGACATTCCTTCAAAAGAGAAATTCCAGCTCCCAAAACACCTCCTGCCCATCCTTCTGGCACTCTACGGCTCAAGCTCCAGCCACAAGGCCTGACCAAATCCTGCAGATCCAGCCAGGGCTGGAAGCTCCACAGGGAGAGCTCTGCTCAGGGCAGTGCAGGGATCAGACCTTTTGACTCAGAGCAGGCACAGCACTAAAAAAATAAAAAATAATAATAAATGGAAGACATTGAGAACGGAGCCTTTTTTTCCTAACACCACATCATTAAACGTCAAGGCTCGCTGCCACCGGATGTTGTGAAGCCCAAAGCGATGAACTGACTCCAAAAAGGGATTAAACAAACTCAGGAAAGGGAGGTTCATCCAGATGGGTGATGAAACACGAGGGCTCAGGAAGCCTTCGAGCCACGGGCTGCCAGGACATGTCAGGAGCCACATCCCTGCTCCCAGTTCTCCTCGGATCCCCCAGAGATCCAGGTCTGGCTGGAGAAAGCTTTGATTTGACCCCAAATGGCAGCTGTTGTGTGCCCAGCCACCTGCAGGGCACTTCTTTTTCCAGCCACAGCATTTAAACATTTAACCCAGCAGCTCTAGAACCCTTTGGATGACAACTCCAGAGGTGTCAAGCACACACCACACTGATATTTTTGCAATTGAGGCATTCCAGGGTTTAAAGGGGGCTATAAAAGAGAGAGTGACTTTTTACAGATAATAAGATGGGAACAGGACAAGGGAGAATGGCTTGAAATAAAGAGATTTCGATGAGGCTTTACAAAAAAAATCCTTGGCTGGTACAAAAACAGGTTGTCCAGAGAAAGCTGCCCCATCCCTGGAAGTGTCCCAGGCCAGGTTGGATGGGGCTTGGAGCAGTCCCAGCACGAATGCCACCCACGGCAGCCCCGGGCACGGCGGGCTGCGGGCACGGCTCGCACGGCTCCCGCGGCCATGTGTCATTGTCACTCTGCCGCTGCCAGGGAACGCATCTCACTTCCCACTGGATTCCCATTTGTCTCCCTCACACCTCAGCCAGCCCTTCTGGCCACTTTGTGGGGGTGAAGGCTGATCGGCCCTGCAGCAGCAGGATCCAGCCTAGGCCTTTCCCTGCCTTATCCCAGCTGTGGGATGAATTGTGCCGCCCATCCCAAACACTGCCCGGTCTGTTCCCGGCTGATGCTGCAGCCACAGAGCTGCCCTTGCCCAGACCACAGAGCCTGGCAGCCAGGGAAGAAACTCCTCAGAGCCAAGGCAGCAGCTTCCCTGGCTGCCTGGAGATATCCCTGTGCACACACACACACACGCTCCAGCAGCAAAAGAGAAAATCGAGTTTACTCTCTGGACAACACAAATGAAAATTAAAACTTTGAGGGAAGCACAGCGCTTGTTGAGTTCATTGGGACAGAAAAGCTCATTCTCCAATGAGCTTCTTCCTCCTTTCCCCAGCCCTGGTTTTATATCCAGGACCTGGAGGTCCCAGCTGGAAGCAGAGCCTGGCTCTTGGTCAACTTCTGGATAAATGACAACTTCTAGAAACAAGCATGTGGATTCAGGGAGGAGGGGGGGGTCAGCTCCCCCTCCCCTCCCAGCATTACCATCCCCTATTAGATATCCCTGGGAGGTCAGTTCGTGGAGGGTTGGGATGGTTGGGCGGTTTGACACATCATCTCAGCTATTTTGGGAGCAGTTTACGGGTCTGCAATTCCTCCCCTGCACAGCCCCGATAGCTTTTCCACTCTAATGTCACATTATCCTCGTGGCAGGTTTCAAAACTAAACAGGTGAAAAAACAAACTTTCGGGGCACTGGGCAGAGCAGGATGCACGAGAGGCCTTGGGCTGGTGGAAGTTTATCCTGGTCCTGAGCCCCAACACAGGTTGTGGGAATCAGCTGCGGGCACAGAGGTTGATTCCTTGCAAAACTCAGCAGGAAGACACCCAAAGGAACTTGCAAAAAACTCCTCCTGTGACAAAAGGTGCCTTCTGAATGACTTCCTGAAGGAGCCTTGCAATCCTGAGGCTTCACAAGCCTCAAATGAGACTTCAGTGGTCAAATCTCCAGCTGAACAAAGTAGCCCCAGCCAAGGTTTTAAACTCAGCTAAGGATGAGCCACCAGCAAATGGGAACGTTCTTGCTGCTGCATCCTGGAAAGGGTCCCCAACACCAAAACCCACTTTCTGCTCCAGATTCAGGGGCACTGCATGGTCCTTCCTTCCCTGCTCCTCCACACCTCAGCTAGTCCCAGAAAGAGTCAGAAAGGAAAAGAACAACCAGTGAGAACATCTGCCCTGAACCTCCTGATGCTCCTTCACAGGAACGGTGTCACCTCCTCCAAGGGCTGAATCCACACCCAATTCTGTGGAAGGGAAGCAGATGCTGTGATTTGGGTTAATCAGAGGGGACAAATAGATCAATATTTAAGTTTTTAACAGACCTCAGCTACCTTTCAAACGTGACTCGACTACAGTTCTGTAGGCAAAGACCTCAGCCAGGCCCACCCTGGCCAGCACTTCAGGTGAACACCCTCAGGATACTTGCTGAGTTCAGCACATACCTGGGGATTTTTTTTTTATACTACATAAATTCTGTCTGAACAAAGAGCCACATTAACCAAAATACTCCCGGCCAGGGAAAGCCACAGGTTCATTCTGTGAGTGCTGCTGAGCAGACAGGAGTGCACAGCATCCATAAAAAATGGGAAAAAGAGGGAGAGCTAGGTTTTCATACAGCGATAGGATAAGCAGAAGGAGTTTTAAATTAAAAGAGATATTTTGGTAAGATATAAGGAAGAAATTCTTTCCTGCGAGGCACCACCGCAGATTTCCCCATCGCTGGAAGTGTCCCAGGCCAGCTGGGATGAGGCTTGGAGCAACCTGGGATAGCTGGAGATGTCCCTGCCCATGGCAGGGAATGGGGTCAGAAAGTCCCTCCTACCCAACCCAATCTCAGATTCTCTGCTCCACTTCAAAGCAAGGCATTTATTCTGAATTAAAAGGAAAATCCTTTATGCCTTGCATTAAAGCAGCACGTGGGGCACACTCCACCAACCAGTATTAAGGAAAGCATTTCCTTCCTGTATTGATCACCCACCCACCCCACAAAGTGGCATTAAAAAGGCAGGGGGGAGGACAACAAGCCAAATGTTATACATAGCAAATTCTGATTAGATTATGAAACTTTAAGAAGATCTTAACAAGTGGACAGTGTGCATTTTACATAATTAGCTTGTTACTTATAAATGCCTCCCATAGTGCCAATGGCAGATTTTCACCACCTAAAATAGCCCAAAGCTGTTGGATTCAAGAGCTCCTGCCATCCCAATTTAGATCAACTCAAACACACAAACCACGAGGTGGTTTCATTACACCGAGATTAAGAATTGAATCGGCTCTTGTGTGCCCGGATGGTGGAAGGGGTAAAAGATTACAGAGGGCAAAGGCACATTATGTCACTGTGTGCCTTGCCAGCCCAATCCTCCCTGAATGTGGCAGCTGTTCCTCGCTGCGTTTTGGGAGATTTTGGGTTACTTCTGGGGGGGACAAAGCCCGGTTTTAGGGCTGGAGGTGAAGCTGTGGGATGCCACAGCTGCATCCATATTCATCGAGCCCGGAGCTGCTCCCCAGCTCCGTGAGACTCGTCCTTCATCAAACTGGGGCTGTTTCACTCCAATTCCAAGAACCAGCTCAGGGCAAGCCTCGAGTTACAACCGCTGCCTAAAAAAGGAGCAGGTAAAGAAACCATCTGATTTGCAAGCTGGAGGTGTTTGAGAAGGAAGTACCAACAAAAGCACGGCTACACTGTGCTATTCCTCTGCCAGTCCCTGCATCCCTCTTCCCTGGTGCCTTAGAGGGAGAAATATTTTCCATTTTTTAACTAAAAAGTGCAAGAAAACGTGACAGGAAGTAGCTTGAGGAAAAAACTCTCATGGGAAGAACATCCACGGGTTTAGAGTTGTCCCAGCATGTAAACATCATCCAAAACACCTTCAAACAATCTGTACAAGTTCCCAGTTCCTAAAACACCCGTCCAAAAGTCAGAAAAGCAGCAGAGCAGAACCACAGTCCCTAAATGATGGGCTACCCAGGAAAATGATGGTGTATCTTCACCTGCTGAACAGCACTGAGAGATCAGTGGAGCTGCCATGGTCCAACACTGGGCCCTTTCAATATCCCACACCGGGCATTCCCAAGTCCCAAAGAACTTGAGGAAAAAGGAAGAAGCTTCTAGTACCCTCCAAGAGAACTGGAGAGGGACTTTGGACAAGGGCTTGGAGGGACAGGACACAGGAAACAGCTTCAAACTGCCAGAGGGCAGGGATGGATTGGATATTGGGAATTCCTGGCTGAGAGGATGGGGAGGGGCTGGCACAGGGTGCCCAGAGAAGCTGGGGCTGCCTCTGGATCCCTGGCAGTGCTCAAGGCCAGGCTGGATGGGGCTTGGAGCAGCCTGGGACAGTGGGAGGTGTTCCTGCCATGGCAGGGGGTGGAACAGGATGATTTCTGTTTCATTCCAACCCAAACCATTGTGTGATTCTATGATTTCCCTTTGGCTTTACGGTTTTACTCTTTAGACCTCAGAAATGGGGAGTTTTTTGGGTCTGTTCTCCAAAAAATCTCCAGTACAGCGTTTGAATCTTTTTCTTTAAAAGGATTGCTGAGTTTCAGCTGAATGGAGGGCGTTAGGATCCATCTGTGACAAACTACAGTAGGGCCAGAAGCCCCAGCTGAGAGAGATCCCAAATATCGCCACATTTGGGAAAAGCCAACTGGTGCAATTTCTGAGATGACCCAAGAGGATGTTCTGCCTCACAACAGAAATTGCTTGTGTTGAAAGTGCAGGATCCATTCCCAACCCAGGCCTGGACAATCAGTTTTTTGAAGACCCAGAGGCATTTGGCTGACATCTTGTTTGAAATAATTATCTACATCCCTAAATTCCTCTGAAATCCAGAATGCTACAGAATCCATCTCTGAAAGAGACGAGGAGATCTGAAGGTTTGGTGTCTAAATTATTCCTCGTGAGTGCCTTTGGAAGTGGAAGACGCAAAAAGAATAAAATCATTATAGACAAATTACCTGTATTTGAGCCACTCAAGGGTCAGGAAACATCAGCTTAATTCTATGTACGAAGCAGGAAATCAATTCTATTAAAAAGAGTAGAATAATGGCCATACTCTGCAAGGGAGCAGAAACCTTTCCCACATTCCCATCTTGTCTTCATTCCCAAAGGGCAGCTAAAGGGAAAGGAGGCAGTGGGCAACAGGAAGAGCAAGCTCATTTTTGACAATTAAAATTCATTCTCCTAGCACCACAACAAGAGGTAAATTCAGGGAAAGAGCATTCACAGTTGTTCCCAGTATTCCTCATTTTCCACGCGTTAGTTTTCCCTGGCGTGACAAGCAAATATGGGATGACCTATAATAATTCCAAGTCCTCCAAGGTAATGCGAAGAAATCAGATTTATGCATCAGGAGGGATGCTGGAGCTAAGTGAACTCTTGACAGCTTTCTCTGAGCTCTGCGTCTCAGACAGCACCTTAAAAACACCCACGAGGACCCAAATGCGTTTTCCATGGAATACAGAACATGGATAAGTGTTCCAAATCAGCCCTGGGGCCAGGCAGGTAATGAGAAGAGTAAAGAAATATTCAGTAATTGCCCCATTGACTGAGAGAGGCGAGGAATAGCACAAGAAACCTCGCACAGAATCACGGGACAAAATTCCATGGCAGGGCACGGGCAAGGAGGTGATGGCTCAGGTAACTCCTACAGCTCTCCTCTGGAGCTTCCCAAATTAAACTGGGAGCTCTTAATTAGCAGTAATCATGCAGAAAAATCTCCTTTAGATTTTTGAAGTGCTGGCATTGAATCCCAAATTACAGCTGGATTCACCTGCAGATGCAGTTGAGTGGTTACGCCCAGTTTTCCATGGATTTTTCAGGAATTGTGTCCAGCACTACAAGGGACAAGCAAATTCCAGGGAGTCCAGCCTGTACCCAGGGGTTCAGACACACCAGGGAAATCCTGGGTTGTGAATGAATAAAAAGTGAGTATTTTTGACAACGCAGGTGGAATTTTTTCCAATATGGAAGCACGACAACAGGAAAAAGAATAATTAAAATAAGGGTTAAAACCCCACATTGGGCATATTCCATGAGCAAGACAGCCTTGCTGGAAGTCTCCACAAACAACCTGAAACCTCCTTTTCAGTTCAGCTCTTGATATCCCAACACGAGCCGGGATAAAGAACACTGAGAACCCCTCTTGAACTACTCCATCAACAGATGCTCATTAGAGCTAATCACAACCAGAGCAGCCCCAGCCTGAAATGGAGTTTCCATCTGTCTCCAAAATGCACGTGGGCTTAGCTGTACAAATCCCACATCCCACCTATTTCTGTGGATCTGGAGACTGAGTCATTATTCCCAGGAGGATACAGGGCACAGCTACATGGAGCCTATCAGAATTAGAGTTAATAAGGTAAAAATATTAAACGCAAAGAAGAATCTAAATTAATTTCGAAAGGTGATCAGCTATAGAGTAAAATCTAATAAAATATGAATAATGATACTGAAGCAAGAGCAGACTTGTATTTCCAATTAAAAAATATTAATGACAAACTTACTTATGAATAAACCTTCCCAGCAGGGAGGATAAGCAGAACCAGAGCTGCCCACTCAATATATGAAGATAATTTAGGGAAAAAGAAGTGAAAACCTGGCTGAGCCCTGCTTGCACTCCAATTTAGCCCAAGTCATTTTTTTTCCTTGAATCCCGTTGCAAAACATATTTAAAAGGAAGGGTATGAATGTAAATTGAAGGGAAATTCAGGAGATTCAAGGAAGTTTGGAGTTTAAGCAGACACACACCCCAGGGTGAGCTCTGCCTTCGGTTTCTTGGACAAACTGAACCAGAATTCCCAGCTTTTTTAGCAAATCACTGCACAACCACGCTGCTGAGGCAGCAGCTGAAACCCAAGAGCTCTGTGACAAAACTTGGCCAGTCCTTCCCTGGGAGCCGGGATCACATTCCCCAGCCCCTCTCTCCGTCTGAGCCCGAGACTTTCCTGCTGGCCCCGTGTCAAGAGCCCCATCCCACCCCCAGCCCGGGTGGCTCCCCCCGGCCAGAGCCTCCAGCCAAACATCCCCCCGGCCCTCTCCGAGGCTGGGGATTTATCCCATCCCACATCCCCAGGGCCACCAACCCTCAGGGCTCACACCTCCCTTCCCCAAAATCCCGCGAGTGCCTGAACCGCAGGAAGAAGCGCGGCAGGAGCTCGCCGGCTTCGCCAGCCCCACCATGTTCCCCTGGGTGCCATTTGTCTTCCTGGTGGTGGAGAAAGGAATCCCTCCAGTTCACCCCTCTCCAGCCCCAAAATAGCAGTGGTTGAAAGTGCCCCAACAAGGTGTTGCTCACAGCTGGAGCGACGAAAAAACACTGAAATCAAATCATTTTGTAGGGAGGGAATGACTGGGAGGTGTTCATTTTGTTGTTACAGGTCTCAGGATGAAGGGAGAAAGAATAACCCATCCTAGCACAAAAATACTGCTATTTATCATCAGAAATACTATTTTTTTCTTATTATTTTCTTCATATTAATTTCTTCCACTCTGTGTCACTTTAAGCAAGAACTCAAGACTATTTTCCCTGGATCATGACTTCCCACCCAACCTTCTGCTGAAGGATATCCACACTGAGGGCTCTGACACTGCAATAACAAACCCTGATCCATTCTGGAGCTGTCAAGAAGCAAAGCGAACTTTAGCAAACCAAGTGACAGCTTTGAGGAGGAAAGTAATGCCCAGAGAACACAAAGATAAGAGGAAAACCTTTCTAACATCATTTCTTTGTGAACCAAAAGCATTCTTCACCCTGGAATTTTCCTCTGAGGTAAAGACGGCCTTGCCACTAATTTAAAAAAAAAGCCCTCCAAGTTTCCAAAGCATTTCAAGTGATAAAGCCCAACTTAGAGCCTGAAAATAAATCATAACAGTAATACACACACACTTGAGAGAGGGAAAAAAAAAAAAACAAACCAGATATAAACCTACACTGGAAAAATCTTACACTTCAGTGTAGCCAAAATGCCAGTTGCTACATGTCACATTTGGGCGCTCCAGGCAACGCTATCACAATGGCTAACAGGGGCAGGCAGAGCTCCAAGACCAAAGTCCAAAGCCCAAGAGGACACACAGATGCTCCTTGGAGAACAGTGATGGCATCTCAGGCCTTTTGCTGAGGCTTTCACACACGTTCAGCATCCTGAGCAGCGGCGCGAGTCAGAGCAAGGCTACGACCTTTGGGACGCCGTTCCCGGCTAATCCCGCCTGAAGGAGGGCTCCAGAAAACATTTAGATTGAAGGATCCGTGAGATTAAGATGTTTATCCATCCCGTGTTCTGCACAGTTGGGATTTCAGTGTCTCCTGGCTGCACGAGCTCGGGAGGACCAAGGGCCAAGAACGAGAGAGGGGAGGGATAGCAACGCTAACAACTGCTCTGTGTGTTTGCTGGAAACCTGTCCCAGGCTGCAGAGAAAGGAGGAAAACAGGATCAGGGGAGATTTTCCCCACATGGAAACACCTTGGGAGGCCGAGCTGACACAGCTGTTGGGGGCAACAAGAGCTCAGAGCACGGTGTGAGACTCCACAGGGGGAAATGCTGAGGTTTTACAGGTGTTTACATCTGGCCTCGGTCAGGAAAGGTGTCATGAACCCCTAAAGATCACCCCAGGCTATCCACAGTCCAAAGATGCTTCAGAACAAATGCAAAGAAGGTCACTTAATTCCTGCTCTGGCTGGAGGAAACAACTGCATGCAGAGCTGAGGGTCTTCCTTCTTCCCACTCTGAACTGGAAGGGCATTGGCACCACAATCCCCATGGAGAAACTTCGTGGAGACACTCAAATCATGGAATATCCTGAGTTGGAACGGACCCACAGGGATCATCCAGTCCAACTTCAACCCTGCACAGACAACCCCAAAAACCCCACCCTGTTCTGAGGGCATTGTCCAACGTTCCTGGAGCTCTGGCAGCCTTGGGGCTGTACCCAGTCCCTGGGGAGCCTGGGCAGTGCCTGGCACCCTCTGGGGAAAGAGCCTTTCCCTGATCTCCAACCTAAACCCCTCAACAGCCTCCTCCTGTCACTGGTCACCAGAGAGGAGAGCAGCGCCTCAACCTCCACTTCCCTCAGGATAAAGCTGAGCTCTTCCAAGTTTATAGCAAGGGAATGCAGGTCTCCAAAGCAACTTTGGCCATGTTCCATACCTTGGACAAAGTGGAGGAGAGTTAATGTGATAAAATGGGAGGGAGGATGAAGACAGCAGCAAGAAAAGAGAATTTCCCAATGGATATGGATGAGGAACAAGGGATATAAGAAAAAGCGACCAGTAAAATCCTTTCTATCCCACTTTCATCCTGGAATAATTATAATTTGTAGAGTGTCCATAGCAGTTTGCAAACTCCATGTTTAGGAAGGTCACACCAGACAATTCAGGTCACAGGTAATGAAACACCATAACTTTGTTCCAGCACAGAGAATCCACACCGAGCTACAACTGCAGCTCCCAGAGAGGCTGTGGATTTCCCATCCCTGGAAGTGTCCAAGACCAGGTTGGATGGGCCTTGGAGAAACCTGGGATAGTGGAAGGTTCCCTGCCCATGGCAAGGAGTGGAATGCGATGGACTTTGAGGTCCCTTCCAACCCAAACCATTCTGGAATTCTACAGAGTCCTGCCCTTGGGTGCTGCATGGCAGGAGACCCATGAAGGAACAGGACAAGTCAAGCAGTGCTTCCATAAAATTTCTGGGCCAACACCTATTGTAGCTCATTTCGGATGATGGGAAATGGGTCTCCCTGATAATTCTATGTTCCTCCATATTTGGTCACAATAAATAGATGGGTGGATGAGAAAGTCAGGACACCACTGGACATTCCTCAACAAGGTTTTATAGCTTCCATTAAAAAAAAAAAACAACCAAAAAAACCCCAAAAAACCCCAACACTGGCTCCACGCTTAAGGTCCCAAAGTTTGCAAGGCAGGTTTAATTTTAGAGCACACTCATCGGATTTGCTTACATAATTTTCTTGATTTGGACGGCTTTTTATTTTCCTTAGTGAGAAAAGCTGTCCAAATTTATCACGTTAAGTAGGGGGCTGCTTGCCCAAAAGGATCTTAAAATACATTGGCTGCGATTTTCCTTTTAAAGTTTGCATATCTCAATTAGGGCAATATGGAATTAGAGCAGCTTTAAAGAGCGAGGTGGGAAAGAAACCATTAAAAAGAACAAATCCTTACCAAATTATCCTGGCACCTAAATGCAACGGCCCTCAGGGTGTCCAGAG
Organism: Petroica traversi; assembly: GCA_025920805.1. Classification (NCBI taxonomy): domain Eukaryota; kingdom Metazoa; phylum Chordata; class Aves; order Passeriformes; family Petroicidae; genus Petroica; species Petroica traversi. The sequence goes on from JAHLSL010000022.1 coordinate 1,316,226, forward strand.
GCTGCTGAAAACAGGGCAGCGAGAGATCAAGAAGTGTTCCAGAGTGAACCCATTAAGCAGGAGGTATATAAATCCCACAGCAGAGATTTTGAGTGATTTTAAGAGTTTTAAGTGATTTTGAGAACCTCATCTTCCTGTCTGTTACTACTGGGGAAGGTGTTGGCCTCATCCAGCTGGACAAGAGCTTGGTCTGCAAAGAAATTTCCCCTTTGGATCCTCAAAGTCCCAGGGACAGGACTCGGCAGCAGCTGTGATTCTGCTCCAGATTTAATCCTGTTCAGCTCCTCCATGCAAGCACCGCTGGATCACAGCAAGAACTCAAGAAGTTCTTGAGTTCTTCAAACCTTCCTGGGTTTGTTCTTCCCAACCTGCAGCCACAAAATGCCATAAAATCCATACACCAACATCTCGCTCCATCCATTGCTCCCAATTTTGACACTGATTAGATCATTTTTGCAGGTGGAAGCTGAGGATCTCCTACAGCAGAGTTTCCACCCATTTTCCCAGTGGAAAAGGTGCAGGAGTAGAAAGAAAGGGACAATTTACACAGAAAATAAGGAAAACCTCACCAATCCCATGAATGCCACAGATCAACATCCCTCAGACTGGAAGTTTACAGGAGGAAAAATTCAGTTTGGGTGCTGCCAGGTGTCTTCTGTCTACTGAAAGCCCATTTTTAGGGCCACTCCAGCAGATCCTTTATCCCCCCACCAATGGTCACAGCAACACACAGTGGAAGAAGTGGCACCACAATTGAAATAATTTAATTTCAGTCTAAAATGCAGCTCCCAGGACTATGCAGGTCTTTCCTTTAGGTCTCCAGCACTCCTGGTTTCTTACAAGAGCAGCTCTGGAGCTCTACAATCCCCCAGGAAGCCACAAGGGATGGAAAACTACCCTGGGCTGCTCCTGGATGTAAGCAATTCCCACCTCAAAGGAAGCTTGCTGGATTTGCTCTTAAATGATGGCTACAAACTCAAAACTTGGTGAGCCTGACCTCAAAAAAGTCTTCAAAAAGCTATCCTAGAACAGGCAGAGAATCATGGAATAGTTTGGGTTGCAACAGACCTTAAAGATCACCTCATTCCACCCCCTTCCTTGAGCAGGAACACTTTCCACTATCCCAGGTTGCTCCAAGCTCCTTCCAACTCACTGAAAACTTTCAGGGTTGGGGGTTCTCCCCAGGCACCCCTGAGAGAAAAAAAGGTTTTGCAGGATGTATTAATGCACCTCTTTACAGATCCCGAGATTGAAAAACAGCATCATTCCCAAATAAAAATGTGTCCTGAGATGAAACAAGCTCTCAGCAACACCTTGGTGTCTTCTCAGGAGTTTCTCAGTTGGACACTTAGACAATATTGATGTGTTCTCAGCAGTCCTTGTTTCCAGTAATGTTCCCAGAGGAACGTTCCCCAAAAAAGTCCTAAGAGATCCTAAAGATGAAGTTGATGGCCTTGTGTTAAAAGAAGAAAACACCAGCACCTCATGGTGCTAAACCCACCAGGCATTGCCACCAAAACCTGGGGAGACAGATCTGTTGGGCCCATGTCACATAACTAAAAATTTAAATTTAGAAACCTATTTCTTTTTGAGGGTAGTCTTTGAGCAATAATGGAGATTTAGGTTAGATGTTAGAAAGAAATTATTACCTTTGAGGGTGGAGAGACCCTGGCACAGGGTGCCCAGAGAAGCTGTGGCTGCCCCTGGATCTCTGGCAGTGTCCAAGGCCAGGCAACCTGGAATAGTGGAAAATGTCCCTGCCCATGGCATAGGGTGGGACTGGATGATCTTTAAGGTTCCTGCCAACCAAACCCATTCCATGAACAAACCTCCTTAAATCCAGGCACTGATTTCCATCACCACTCCAGAAAACGTCACCAGAGAAACCAGATTTAGTGCAGAACCACATCAGCCACACTGTCACTGTCTGTGCCAAGCTCCCAGCCAAGCCTGAAGGCCACCAGGCTCTGGGGAGCAGCTTGGTGATGTCCTTCAGCTGCTGTGGAGAGGGAAGGAGGAGCTCCTTGGTGGCAAGAAAATGAGATTAAATCAGTTTAGGGTTCAGGCAGAGCTGTCAGCGAGACCCAGCCCGAGCAGGGCAGCACAGAGGGGCCTTTGAGGGATTTCTGAGCTGCAGCACAGAGAGGTCTCACAGCCCCAGCCCATCAGGCCAGCAGCAGCATCCATGTCCTGCCTGTGTGCAGTGTCTGTTCCCTCCTCCACAGCCTCTCTTCAGGAGAGCCACGAAAAACCCAACCTAAAGAAACTCTGAGTTTGTTCCCCCCACAACCCCCTCAAAAAAAACCCTTCCGCAGCTGCCAGCTGCTGCTGTGGCCACCCAAACTGCTCCCCCAAGTCCTGAAGTGATGCTGAACTAAGGAGGGGAGCTGAAATATCCTGAGCAGGAGGGGAGGGTGAAGTTACACAGGGCTATTAGTAAAATAAACCTTGCTCTGGCACGCTGGAGAAGCCTTCCCCAGAGCAATGCTGGCACTCGTTTCAGTCACTGGCTTTAACCCTTCCTCTCCTTGGAAAGGAAAGGTGGCAAAGCTGTGCCAAGCAGTTCCCTCCACAATCTGCTGTAAGTGGCTCCTCGGAGATTAAATTTGGGTCCAAAGCAGGGGTGTCAAAGGAAGGGCAAGGGGTCAGGGTGGTGTTAGATCAGAGAATGGGGTGGAGGGATGAGCACAACGGGTGGAGAGCCCCATCTGCAGAGGGGTCAGAGCTACCCCTTCTCCTCTTCAGAGGAAAAATGTTTAGGATCAGCATGAAGGAAAAAAAGCATCATGAGCATTTTTCCCCTCAGGGATCTTCCCTGGCACTGGCAGGATTCCCCTCTTCTCCTCCACACCCACATCATCCAACACTTCAAACGCACAGGAAAAGCCCTGTCCCACCCAGCTGCCTCCAAAGCAAGAATTATCCAGGGCACCACATGGAATGACTGTTTTTCACAAAAACTTCAGGAAAAACAGAGGCCAGAAAGTCTTTCACAACCACAGCTCACCCTCAATTGGAGAGAAACTCCTCAGCTAAAGGAGGACTGTGCTGTTGGTCAAGCATTCCCAGTCCATCCAGACACTTCAGGACAGCAGGGAAAAGCTGATGGGTGACTCACTGCCCTGCATTTTTAAAGCAAAAAAGCAAAGAGCTTGGTTTGAAGAGTTAAAGGAAAAGAAAAGGCAACATAAAGAAGATAAAAGAGAGGTAAAAAAAAAACCAAAGGAGAGTAAACACCTCTAAAATATCAATTTTAAGCAGTGGTTCAGCAGATGCAGGAGGTGCTCAGAGGAGCTGGTTCACATATTAGCTGAGGTAAAGTGTTTGCAGCTTTCTATCTGAGATGCTGCCTACATTAGTCACCAGTAAGGGGACACTCCAGCAATGCTCCACTGGAATGAATCGAGCCCAGGAATGCAAAGTGGGGTGGTTAAACCACATCAGTTTTGGAGTGCCTCCTCCAAACAAGGCTCTGAAGTGCCCTTAATTCAGTTTAGCCTGCTTTGCATTGAAATCAAGTCTGTTAAAGTGAATTAAGGACTTTTAATCCCTAGAGGAGAGCGTTTCCACCAGGGCTAGTTAAGAATAATTGAACTAATCCACTTTAAAAGTCAGTTCAGATTAGTTGTGCTAAGTGGCTGTGCAGATGAGGCCTGGGAGCACAGGGACTGTCTCTAGCATGCAATAATCCCATCAATCTGCCCCAGGGAGGACAGCTCGGGCCTGGGAGGGATCCAAAGCACTCCAATAAGAGCGCTAATAGAAATGTCTCCCTGTGCTTGACAGGTGCCATCTGGTTGCAACCAAAGGCATTTTCCACGTGGATTTTTCTGGGCAGACCACATTTGCTGGGCATGGCCAAGGGGAAGTTGGGTTTTATGGGCAGCTCACCGGTCCAAGAAGTGCTGGCAGCATCTCCCACACGAGGCTCACGTCCCCTCACTGAAATACCAAATACAGGTCTCCCTCTCCATTCCATTCCTCCTGTCCCAAAGGGGTCAGGGGATGGGTTTGGGGTCTGTGCAGGAGGGAAGGGGCCAACTCCACCCCACACCGATGGGCTGGGGGTGGTTGGATCCCCCATTTAGTGCCACCACACCCACCCCGCTCTTCTGCAAGCTCCCAAGGCGTTTCCCACTTCCCACTGGTTTTCATCCCAGCTTTCCCACCACAAAAGCAGGTCAGCCTCACCCAATTCCCACAGAATCGGGGACCAGAAAGCCAAGAAGGGGCAATAAAAATCAAACAGGGGGCTACCAACCACCCCAAACCACATCCTGCCTTGATTTCTACTCTGGGCCCCCCCGCCCGACCCAGCAGCAGCACAGGGCAGGCTCAGCCCAGGTTTTGCCTTTCTAGGAAACCACGGAGCCCCTGTTTCATGCAAGCCAGTTCTTCCCCAGCTAAGAATAATCCCCCCAGCTGCTGTTTGATGTCCCCATCGCCATGGATGCAGCGTTTTTTATCGGGGGGGGATCCACGGGGAGAGGCAGCGAGGCTGCGTGTGTTCGCTGCCCTTAATGTTTCCTGTGCGGTTCGGGCTGTTTTACCTACAGGTATGTTTATTCCACTACTTTAGCAAACCAGCAGACTTTTTAATGGAACTGTTGATATTTTTCCTGGCCGCTGCTCCTCCTGGAGAGGCGAGGCAGCGTACAAACGGAGTTCATTCCTAGCTGCAGCCTGGAGCTGCTCCGCTCCTCCTGGGACCGCGGGGAATTGAAGGTTTCCATTGCACTGGTCAGGTTTCTTCCTTCTCCCAGCCTTCAAGTTTTAGGCACACAAACAGGAGAGCTCGGGCAGCTGACAGGAGCGAGAGCAACGTGTGGCTGCTGCTTGAAGCAAGGGCAGCAGCTGCCCTGGAAATGCAGCCACGCATCTCCCAGCCAGGCTCTGGAAAAGGAGAGCAGGTGCAACGCTGCACCCCGAAAATGAAGCCTGCACCGCTCGTCTTCTTTCGCAGCCAGACCTCGCAGGCTGAAGTTTGGTGTTCCCTGCTTTTAAACACTTCAGAGCTCACCAGGTCAGCAGGAAGAGTCCCATAAATTTGTCTTTGTCCCCTTTATTGCTGCAGCAGGAGGAGAAACTCCAACCCAGCAGGCTTTACATTGTCAGGCACATACTGAGGGCATTTTCAAACAAAACCGAGATCCAGCAGCCTTTTGGGGCTCTGAGAAGAGCCATTGGATGGGCACCAAATCCCTGACCCTGCTCAGAGCCTGCTCACTGCGAGAACAGCTGTGACACAGGACCGAAGCACCCAAAGCCACGCAGATCCTGAGCAATCTCTGCTCCCTTCACCCACAACTGGGCAAAACTGAACACACCAAGACAAATCAGACACCAGCTTTAGAGCCTGTGCAGCAAAAGTGCTCCAAAGGACCTCCAGAGAGCTCTGGGAGCTGAGTAACCAGTGCCACACAGGCAGGGAGGAGCCTCTGCTTGGACAAGGCCACTGACCTGTCCCTGAGGTGTCCAACAGCAGCAGAGCATCCCTGGGAGCTGCTCCCCTCAGCCCTGGCTTTCTGGAGCCCCTGGGAGCACAGGGAGTCTCCTCCCCCACTCCTCACCATGAGGGGGAACATCCAGCCCGTGGCAAAAATGCACCCGGAGCTGTCATGTAATGGGGTCACCGAGCCTGTGCAGCCCCAAGCTGAGGTGTTTTTGTCCCAGTGACTCGGCCCAGGCCCTCAGCTCAGCTCCAGCTCTCAGATTTTCCATGAGCCTCCAGCAGCCCCGGGGATGCAGCGCTGAGGGAAGGTCCCCTTCTCCTGCCCTGGTGCCTCCCACCCTGCCTAGTGTGGGGCAGCCCTGCTGTGCCTTTGCACTGGGATCACAAAATCCCCACACACTTTTATGGCATCTCCACATCATCAGCTCATGGTGATCCCACTGTGAGCTCAGGAGAGCTGTGGACCCTGCAAGTGCAGGATTGTGGTCCCACTCCCCTGCAAGCAGCACCCCTCCAGCCCAGCATCTGTCCTGCACCTTGCACAGAGGCAGGGCTCTGGAAACACATTTCCCTCAGCTCCACGAAGCAGCACGGACATCACAGCTCGTAACACTGACCACAGGGACTGCTCAAAGCCCTCCTCAGCCCAGCCCACACCCTCCCCAGGGCAGTTCTTCAGCTCCAGCCCTCTCTCCAAACTCATGCTAAGCCTCCGGATTTCCAGAGTCAACATGGGACAAGCCAGAAGATAGAAATAGTCCCCAGGGACGCCACACAGCTGTGCTAATGAGCCAGAGGAAGTGTTGGATCTTTGGTCAGACCCTGTAATTCAGCTCAAGTGGCTGCTTCACCTCTGGCCTGCCAGATCAACTTGTTAACCACAGGCTGGGAAAGCGCTCCCTGCTTGCTCCCAGCAGGAGATTTCTCTTTGGCAGGGGCTGAAAATGCCCCAAACCCCCCTCACCTTTGATTGCAGAGAGGCCCGGAGATGCAGGGAGAGAGCTGAGCTCTAGGCTTGCCAGGTATTTCAAGATCTCACCTTACACTGGGAGAGGATTAGGGCTAGAAAAGAATTTTGTCAAGATTAAGCCAAACAAGTCAGTTCTTTTAAAATCAAGTATCAGCTCTGGTGAACTGTCCCCAGAGGGGTTTGGGCTGCAGGATTGGGTTTCTTGTCAGAGGAGATGGGCAGCAGGGGAGAGCAGCTGAACTCTGTGTTCCTGAGCTGGGAAAGGTCCCCTGGAGTCATGGATTGCCCTGGGAGAGGCCCAGTGGATCCAGTCCAAGGTGGACACCCATCCCAAGTGCAATCACTGAGCTGGCTCCCAGCTTCCCAACCCCACCAGGCAGGGCTGAGGCTCGAGTAGACCATAAAGAAGCTGAGAAACAGCAAATCACAGCAGCATTTCAGTGTTAAACTCAAGTGGGAACACATTTTCTTTGATTATCTGAGTAATTGCCAAGGTTTTGTCTGATGAGCCCTCACCCACTCACCCTCACTGCCTCAGAAGAGCTCTGCACCCGTGGGAGACATGACTGACTGGTTTTCCACAGGAATCAGAAAACATTGAACTCAAAGAAAGATTTGGCAGAACCAAAATTGTCTCCCCTCTGGAAATCTGGCAGAGCCCCTGCAAACACCATAGCGACCCTTCCTGCAGGCAGTGAGGAGCTCCAGTGCCAAAAATCCACTCCAAATTCTCACCCTAAGAGCAGCACCTGTCAGGGATCTCCCATGGACCCCAAGTGTGGCACTGCTTGGGTCACCAGGACAAACCAGAGCCACCCCAAGCCCAGCTTCAGGCATGGCCAAGGAGAACCATCCCATATCTGTAAAGTTAAACTCCACACCTTGAACACTTTGGAGAAAGAGGTCTTTGCTGACAGTGAGCCTAAAGCAGAGCTGGAAAACCCCACAGGCTCCTCTGGAAAGAACCAGCTTCACCTAAAATGTTCAGCTGCAATCTCCCAAAATAAAAGTGCAGTTACACCCCCAGGGCTGCCTGGCTTTGTTTTGTTGCAATACCAAACATCAGATCATTAATTTAAAAAAAAACAAAATAGAGCAATCTGCAGAGAAGAGTCCACAACAAGGATATTAAACCAGTGAAATAACAATGTCCCCAACTCAGCAGGGGTTGACAACAGGTTCCCACCGAGGTCTTTTCTGGGAATTAACTGTTGGAAAGCCATGAGGAGCAGGGCACAGCAAGGCCTCTGTGCTGTTTCTTTTAGGATCAGGTGAGGGAAGGCTACAAAAATCCCAGCAAGTCATGAGAAGAACCTGCCATGGGCAGGGACACCTCGCACTATTCCAGGCTGCTCCAAGCCCATCCAGCGTGGCCTTGGGCACTGCCAGGGATTCAGGTGCAGCCACAGCAAATCTGGGAATCTGTTCCAGGGCCTCACCACCCTCACAGGGAAGAATTCCTTCCCAATATCCTGTTTTATCCTGGTCTTCATCAGTGGGAAGCCATTCCCTGTGTCCTGTCCCTCCAAGGTCTCCCCATGGGCCGAGTCAGGAGGTGCTGAAGATGCAGAAGCAGAAATCCCAGTGCCAAGCTGTGGCTCTGTGAGTCAGGGCAATCCATCTTGGCCAATCTGTGTCACCTCCTGAGCATCACCCAGGGCTCAGACTCAGAACACCTCCCTGGGTACTTCAAAAGAAGCTGGTGATTTCCCAGTACTTCTTTTGACCCCTTCCAAAAGGATTTGGCCTTGAAAACAACACTGCCTTGAGACTCCTTGTGCTGGGAGGCTGCTGCACAGAAACGCAGAGAAGTTCACCAGCACACCAAGGTTCTGATAAAATTCTGCTTGTTCCTCCTAGGATTGTCTCAGCCAGGCAGAAGCATTAGGCAGGGTTTTAAGCTAAGCTCAGATCTCCCTGCAGGCCTCTCAGCACTTCATTCATGTCTAAGGGAAATCATCTGTTGCTCCCCAGCACAAAAAGCCACCTCCTGCTACACTCCTGGGCCAATTTCGATGCTTCCATTTCTGGAAGACTCCAAGAAGTTTTTCCAAGAAAAAACATTTTTCTCCAATCATAAAACTCCTCCATCCAGCATGTGGCAAATGCAAAAATCAGAGTAAGTTTTGTCCCAAACTCCACGACTATGTGGCTGACCAATTAACACTCTTTTAATCAGCTAGGCCAAATGAATCTGCTCATAAAATTTGTGCCAACTCCCATCCAGAGTGTTGGGAATCACCAAGAATTGGGTGTTCCATGCTGTATCCCAAGACAGAACAGACTCAGCATCGCTGTCAGACACTGCTGAGTTTGCACGTTCTGTGCTGGATGGAGATAAGATGTTTTCCTCTGTGCTCTTCCCCCAAAAAGCTTTTTTTTTAACCTGTCATTTCTCCTTTTCCCAAAAGAAATCCTTCAGCAACTGAATTAAGAAAATCGTGTCTCCACCCCTTAGAGAAGAATGATTTAAGATCACACAAGACTGGAAGGCTACAGAGCACATGCAGGAGCTGCTTGATTAATCCAAAACAAGAATTCCAGGCAAGAGCTCAGGGAAAAAAAAAACAAAACAACAAAAAAAGAAATCAGGATAGATTTTTCTATCAGCTCCCGCAAATCCTGTAACTGCTGTGTTTATCCATGGACTCAAAATACTCCCTGTTCCACTTAGGGAAGTGCAAACACACATTACAATAAAATGTAAAGCTTGCTGAGCTGATAAACTTCATAAGTGTGTTTTATGAGAGTATCTGGAGAGATAAGGCTCATTAGCACTTACAGCCACCATTTGAAGGAATGTTAAAAAGCACAGTTACAAACAGGAGAAGAGGAAAAAAATTTGCATCCTGACGTCAAAAAAATGTTTTTAAAGGGTTAACCCTTTCCATCATAATAACAACCCTAATAATTTCTGGATCCTCACAACTTAACCTGAGCTTTGGAAAAAAAAAAAACAAACCAGGAAAACAGATCCTACCTGGCTCATGTTGGTCCAGGACCTGCAGCCACGCTCTGCAGGAGGAGCTGTGGCCCCCCAGGACCATTTAAGAGTGCAAACAATAAGTCCTGTGCTTGAGGAACCAATTGTGTGTACTCCCTACAAGCCACGAGAGAGCTTTTTTGGCTGCAAAGAGAAGGGGCTGCCTCAGTGTAGAGGGGAGCCAGAGGCTCGGCAGATTTCAGGTTGGAAAATCAGGTCTGGGAGAGTTCTTGGATTGCTCCAACACGTCCCTGGAAGTTGGGAACTTGGGAAGTTTGTGTCTAACAAAGTTTCAGCATGAAATCAGTGCCATCCCAACCCAAAGGGGTCTCTCAGGAGGCAGCTGGAACCACAGGGTCAGAAATTGAGAGAGATCAAGTCCTCTCCTCAAACACCAGGGGAGAGTTGACCCCTTTCTCTTCTACAAAACTGAGGTGGCCACACACTCCAAGCCCTGAAGGGGCCACATGATTCCATTATTCCCTGTAACTGGAGCAGAGAGGATCTACACGGAGCTTCTGGCAGCAGAGGCCCTCCCACCTCTGATGACCCCAGAGTTCTGACATTCACAATTCTCCCCCACAGTGGGGATATTTCAATTTAACATCCTCAAAAACATCTTCAAATCCAGGCTTCAGCTCTCCTGAGCCAAGATTTCCATGTCCCCACCACCCCTGTGCAGCTCTGGAGCACAAATGCCTCACTCTGTGGAAATACCAGTGATGTTCACTGGTCCAGCACCTCCTCTGGCTGCCCAGCCACTCCCAGGATAACTTAGGTTCAGCAGTTTCTTCTGACTCAGATTTTCCACTAAAAAAAAAAAATCTTAAAGAATGTTTAAATATCAACACGTATTAGAAATAACGACACTGTCAGCATGTCCTTAAAAGAGAGGAATGGAGCATCCCTGGGCCAGGAATATCTACAAGAGAGCTGGGGAAGACATTTTACATGGCTAGATAGTGATAGGAAAAGTGGGAATGTTTTACAGTGAAGGCGAACAGGTTGAGATGAGGTGTTAGGAGGAAATCCTTCCCTGTGAGGGTGGCGAGGCCCTGGCACAGGGTGCCCAGAGAAGCAGGGGCTGCCCCTGGATCCCTGGAAGAATCCAAGGCCAGGCTGGATGAGCTTGGAGCACCCTGGGACCATGGGAGGTGTCCCTGCCAATGGCAGGGGATGGAACCAGAAAATCTTTTCTAACCCAAACCATCCCACGATTCTCCAAGAAACAACTCTCCAAGAGTCTGCCAGCTCAGTGAATTAATCTGAAAAATGAAGAAAGCTGCAAAAACCTGCTCTGGTCAGAAAGATTCAGACTGAGCAGCATCACAGAGGCTTCTCCGTGCAGCCTTCCAAACTTTCCACTTAACTCACTCCCCTTCCCAATCCCTAATTCAATTACCTGCCACCAAATAAGCCTTGAGGCGATTCTCATTACCCCGATAAAGCACAGGGCCTTTAATTATTAAACACTCAGGGGCTTTTTGTGTTGGGGTTGTGGGGCTGGACTCCCTTTTATTGTTGTCAGCAGCTCCCAGAAATCAAGTTAATCATTGACCAGGCCTTTCAGCAGGAGACCAGAGTCCTGTGGATTCCTGGTCTCTGGTTCTGCATCACCAGTCAGGCTAAAGGAAGTCACTGGCCTCCTGCTTTGCCAGGTGATCCACTCAATGTTCTCCTGACAACCTCTTTTCCCCCTCCAAGCTGTTGTTTACAGCTCTGGGTAAAAGAAAAATGCAGTATTTGGACAAGGAGGCTGCAATAATGCTCATCATGAACCTGAGTTCAGAGAGGAGCAGCCCCAGTGCCTTTTCCAGGTGGGGGAAACTGAGGCACAAGGCAGTTCCAAAATGTCAAGCAACGTGGTCAATCAACTCCTTAAGCCAAAAAAATGCTAATTCCCATCTGAGTTAATGCTGCTCCATCCTCTGCAGGCAGCAGGAGCTTCCAGGCACTTCCCAGCCTGATTTGGGACAGATCCTGCTCCGCGGGGATGAAGATGAAGGTCTGGCACAGTTATTTTTCCAAATATTCCTGGCTTTGCCACCACCCTGGTGGCACCTCATCGAGCCCAGTGCCACTTCCAAGCACCTACAAAGCAAATGCTGCTTTCTGGGCACGGGGCTCCCTTTTCCAAAGGAATGGAGGTTAAACACTGCTTTGAGTTGACCCAGAGAGGCCAACTTTGGGCGAGAAGCCAGGCAGGACTCGCAGCAGCGACAATTCACCCAGGGGAATGAAAGAAAACCCACACAAACCAGGCAAACCCTTCCAGTTCTCCAAGAAAAACCTCAAACCCAACACCTTAACACCCATCAGAGGAAGTTTTAAGCGTAGAAGAGGCAGAACACGAGCGGCAGAAGCGCTGAGGGCGGGACAGCCAAGCCACCCTCTCCGGGTGCTGCCTCAGCCGCTCCAGCTGTGTTTGCCTGCCTGCTGCATTCCAGCCTCGCCAGCCGAGGCCAGGTTTTGTTTTTTTGGGTGGTGCTGGGAAGCAGCTGCTCCATCTCACACACGCCAGGGCCCAGCGGGCGGGCCTGCGACGCCGCCGCGGCCTGGCTGTGCCACTGAGGGGAGCGCAGGCCATGGCTGCCGGCCCATGGCCCCATACCACCCTCCAGTGTCAGCGACACTGGGCCTGCCCCAGCCCTGGCATTGCCACAGGGATGGAAAAACTCCCGGCAGAGCCTGAGGAATGGCTTTTGTTGGAGGTGACAATCCAGGTGACGCCACACGCCACCATAGCCACTGAGGAGAGTGCAGGCCGCGGCCACCGGCCCATGGCCCATGCCACCCTCCAGTGACAGTGACACTGGGCCTGCCACAGCCCTGGCATTGCCACAGGCCTAGAAAAACAAGGGCAGAGCCCGTGGGATGGCTTTTGTTGGAGGTGACATTCCAGGCAACGCCACGCGTGGCTTGAGAACTCGCAGTGAGTTCCACACCGAAACGCTCACAGCCCCCGAGTACCCCCTCAAACCCAACATTCTGCTCTTTTCCAAGTCTGTCTCAATAAAATCACACCCTGAACGACGAGGTTTCTATCCCACGGCAGAGCAGGGCACCTATGCTGCACCTGCCAAAGGGAATAAAAATACACGGCGCTTCCCACACGCCGAAGCCCAGAGTGCAGCTCTCGGGAGTGGTGTGTTGGTAAATTAGGGCAAGCTATGCTTCCCCTCCCTCCCTCTCCCCCCCCCGTGAGCATTTGAGGGTTCCTGTTGCCTGCGTGCAGGGGACAGATCGGTTTCATTTATGCAGAACATTGCAATCTGTCAATATAAACACTATGTAAGCATGAGCCACTTGTAACATTACTACTGTCTTGACAAGTGTGTGCAGAGGGGGCCGAGCTGCTGGGCTCCTTCTGCTCCCGGAGGGAAAGCAGAGCAAATCCCAACCTGCAGGGAAAACACTTCTTCCAGCGAGAATCAAAATAATTTTTTTTAAAAAAGAAAGGAGGTGCATCAAAACTCAATCAGAACCCTAGAAATAGAGGGGGGGGTTTGATTTATGGCCTGGGTCACCTCAGACCCACGGATTAGGCAGCTCAGGAAAGGCAGCAGCTCCTACGGGCTGGTTTCCCTTCCCACCAGCACAGGACAGCAGGATTGAAGTTCCTCAGCCTGCCTGTCACCCCAGCTCGGCTAATCTTGTCATCTGCCACTTCCAGTGCCCAGCAGCGCAAGTCCCAACACAATTTCCAGATGCCGCTCTGGCATTTCCACCACCCCCCGGGCACACTGGAGAGAGGAAAGGGAGGGAGGGTTGGTGCCCACGCCCAGAGCGTGTCAGGCAAGCGGGAGAGCAGAGCGGGGAGGAAAAGTGAAATGCAATGCTTTCTCAGGGATCCCCGCAGCCTGGGCTGCTCCGAACTCCCCCCGGCAGGCAGTCGGAATATGGTGCAAATTAGCGCTCAGACAGCCCAGCTGCAGAGGCCGTGGCCGGACATAAAAGCAGCGTCACTTGCGGAGCAGCCAGTGCATCCCCGCAGGCTGACACCGATCCCGAGGCAATGCCTCCCCCTCTGGTGCAGTCTCAGCCTGGGACGGTGTCCCACAGTCATCCTACCCCAAAATTCACCCCCCATCATCATCGTACTCCTGAGGGCCAGCTCTAAACGCACAACAAGCTCAGTTTTGCAGATGTGCTTTCTCCTCTCTATCAAGAAGTTGCTTATCGGACAAAGTTCGGGAGCTGTAGCATCACCGCATCCCTGCAGCCAGGCTCCCCCAGCTGTTTCCCAGGAGTTAGGGCGGGCAAAAACCCCTACAAATCCCTCCTGAGCAGGTGCCTGCGGGGTGTCAGCTCTGCACATCAGCATCACCTCAGGAGCTGCTGCTGGGTCACAGCCCCAGCTCTTGCTGGCACCTGCTCAGCAACACCCAGGCTGCCAGATTCCCCCTCAGGAAAAGGGAAAATCCATCCCTCCCCTCCTGGACCATCACTTTCAGCACATCTCCTAACCGGGCAGCTTGGGGATGGAGCAAAACAGCAGGAAGAGCCCCACCTGCACAGCTTTCACTCACACGCTCCAAACTCTGCTTCCAGAGGGCATTTATCCCTCTCAGCTGCTTTTGCATCCCTCCAAGAACACCACAGCCAGACTTCCCGGGAAGCAGCAGCTTCCAGCCGTGGTCTTCCCAGCCCAGCATCCCCTCCTGTCCCCCCGGGACAAGCACAGACATAACTCCATGCTGACACAATCTCGTTATCGTGTAACCATGCCCCGTTTCTGTCCCCGGGCACTAATTCCCCACCAGGCCACGCATTTGGAGACACGGAATTCTTTCCCTGAAATAAGACATTGGGGTTGGGGGAGGAAGGGATCATCCACAGCTGTCCCTGTCCCCCTGCAGATTGTGGAAGGGAACAGCCAGGCTGCAGCCAGTGTGACATCTGCTTGACACAGCCTCACTCTGTGCCCCACTGCCTCCTCTGCAGGGATGCCAGCACCCAGAGGGGCCAGCAGGCCACCAAAAAGTTGCTTTGGCAAGGATTTAGACTACAAAGGAGCATCTCTTCCCCTGCCTGGAGGGTGTTTTAGCTCAGGTGATGCAGCAAAGTTAGCAAGGATTTATCAGAATGAACAGATGTGCTGCCTCACCTGGAGCAGCTCCTCCGTGCACGTGGCATAGGAAAAAAGATCAATACCAGCCTTCCCTGGGCACTTGCAGTGACACCGAGTTCTGCAAGAACATCCAGCTTTTCCCAGGCGGGATTTCCATCCTTATCCACAGGAGCCCACAGCGAGGAGGGCTCAGCTCTTCCACTGACACCTGTGGATTATCAGCTCCTGGGGTCTCAGCACTGACTATCCCCAGTGTCCCCAGCAGCTCAGCAAGTGCAACCTCCGCTCGAGGCCTCTCGGAAGAAGAAAGAGGGGCTCAGCAGCAGATGCTGCTCCTTCGCTGGGGCTTGAACCAGGGGTAAGGATGGCTCTGCATAAGCAAACTCCTGGGGCACTTGGAGTGCACATCTGGCTGGGTGCACATCTGGCAGCATCGCCTCTCCTCTCCTCACTGCCAGGGAGGGAGCCTCAAATCACAAACAGCAGCTGGACCAAGACAGACAAAAACCCAAAGCGGCCAGGACCAGCAGCCGACGCTGCCCTTGGCTCAGGACGTCCCTTCCTAAATTAAAACCTCCACGAGCCAGTGGAGAAATCCCAGAAGGAACTGGAAGGAGTTACCTGCTGCTCTAGAGCAGATACCAGCACGGGATTAATAAGGGAGTTAGAGCCAAGCTCCTTCCCAAGCCTGTCGGTCCCCACGGCACAATTCAGCTGCTCAGTGCCGGTGGTCCTCGGCAGCCACGCGAGCCAGCGGGCTGGGAACAGCCCTCCGTGTGCTGCCGAGGGAGAAAGGGCTTTTCCTAAAAACCTGCACACACAGGACAGGCTGTTTCCTTAGAAAACCAGCCCCAGCAGCAGGAAGTGAAACGGTCCTGCAGCTGGAAACAGAAGATGTAAGTAGCGCTGTTTGGAAAACTTTGCCAGACCACAAGCAATGGACAAGCCTCAACACCAGGATTTGTTTTACTGGAAAGAAGGGGGGAAAACCTCAAGTCTGCTAAAACATTCTCCAGGGCTGGTCCAGTGGCTCCTACCAGTGGTCACAACACAACATCCCAAAAAAAAAAAAAAGGGGAGGGGGGGAAGAAGAAGCAAGAACCACCACTCTTGTGTAAACTCACACCAAAACCTCTCACACAGGTGCCCGGGTCCCACTCCCCTCTCAAACCGACAACATTTTAAGAAAATGGTTTAAAACTAAGGATAAAAGGCAGCAACACCCCATAAAGCACAGAGGGAAAGCCCCGCACGGAGCTGGGAGCCCGCGACGCGGCTGCGTTGAAGAGGAGCGGGGGCGCGGGTTGATTGGGACGGTGCAGCTCATCCCATAGAGCCGGGACAGCGGGATAAAGGGGGATCAAACCCCCCGGGATCGAGGGTCGGGATGGGGGAAAGGATCGGGAAAAGGATCGGGATCGGGATCCACCTGCGCG
>JAHLSL010000022.1:1332537-1345484 GCA_025920805.1 Petroica traversi
GAGGGCTGGCACCGGGGGACACGCCCCGGGAGGAGGGACGGAGCGGCGGGGCGGGGAGAGCGCGGAGGAACGGGAGCGGAGCGGCGGAACGGGGATCCCGGGATGGTGGGACACGGGAAGGGATGAGAGGGAAGGGGATGCGTGAGATGGGCAGGCGTGAGAGCGAGGGGTGGGTGTGACAGGGGTGGGTGTTAATGGGATGAAGGTGACAGAGATGGGGATGACAGGGATGCGGGTGACAGGGGTGGGGTGCAAGGATGGGTGTTCAGGGGGTGAAGGTGACAGGGGTGGGGGTGCCATGGATGGGGGTGCCAGGGGTGGATGTGCAAGGGATGTGTGTGACAGGGATGGGAGTGACCAGGGATGGGGGTGACAGCGATGGGGGTGCCAGGAATGAAGGTGACGGGGATTGGGGTGCCAGGGAGGGGTGTTCATGGGGTGAAGGTGACAGGGATTCAGGTGGCAGGGATTTGTGTACATGGGATGAAGGTGACAGGGGTGGGGGTGCCAGGATGGGTGTTCAAGGGATGAAGGTGACAGGGGTGGGTGTGTGACAAGGATGGGAGTGGCAGGGATGAGCAGTAGTGCAAGGGCCAGGTGTGGAAGGCGTGGGTGTTCCAGGTGTGAGCAGCTGGGCAAGGATGGGCTGTGCCAGGGATGGGTGTTCAGTGGATGAAGGTGACAGGGGTGGGTGTGCAAGGGCCAGGTGTACAAGGGATGTGTGTGACAAGGATGGGAGTGGCAGGGATGGGGGTGCCAGGGATGAAGGTGCCAGGGATGAAGGTGACAGGGATGGGAGTGACAGGGATGGGAGTGACACGGGATGGGTGTTCATGGGATGAAGGTGCCAGGATGGGTGTTGAAGGGATGAGGGTGACAGGGATGTGTGTGCAAGAGATGTGTGTGACGGGGATGAAGGTGACAGGGATGGGAGTGACAGGGATGGGTGTTCAATGGATAAAGGTGACAGGGGTGAGTGTGCAAGGCCCAGGTGTGCAAGGCATTCCAGGTGTGGGCGGCTGGGCAAGGACGGGCTGTGCTGGGGATGGGTGGTCGTGCAAGGATCAGGGCAGTGGTGCAAGGAGGGGTGGATTTGCCACATCTGGGCAGCTGTGCAAGAGCCGGGCAGTCGTGTCAGGGCTGGATTTGCCACATCTGGGCAGAGGTGCAGAGGCTGGGTGTGAGCAGGCACAGGCATTGCACACTCGTGTGCACACCCACAGGGCTGTGAGCAGTGCAGGGACAGGACACCGGGTGGGAAGCAGTTAATGCCCTAAATGTCACCCCTGCTTGGTGGCAGCGTTTTTCCAAGTCGACGTCACTGTCATCGTCATCCCGAGGTAATTCCAGCACCCGAGACCAGGAAGGTTCCCCTCCTGAGCTGCTGAGCCACCCTGTGTCCCCGTGAGGACACTTGGCACTGGGCTCTCACCTCAAAAGTCACAATCCCCGGGAGTTTAAGCTCAGCCCTGCAGAGCTGTGCCCAGCAGGGGACATTTGCGATGAGACAGCAACACCCTTGGGTGCTCAGGTTGGGGTCATCGGGTTTTCTGACTCCCAGAACCTGTGGACAAACCAATGGAGATGAACCTTTTGTCCTGGAATAGCTCCTGGAGTGACACTGGGAGCTCAGTGAATTTATTGTCACCTCTGCCCATGCCCTGGGGCATTTCCAGTCTTCCCAGCGTTGTGCAGACTGTGTGGATTCTGCTTATTTTGGGGGCCAGCAGCACCCTTGGATGCTCAGAGTGGCGTCATTGGTTTTTATGAGCCCCAGAATCTGTGGACAAACCAATTCAGGAGCCACATATGGGGAATGTTGATGGGGATGAACCTTTTGTCCTGGAGTAGCTCCTGGAGTGACACTGGGAGCTCAGTGAATTTATTGTCATCCTGACCATGCCCTGGGGCATTTCCAGTCTTCCCAGCGTTGTGCAGACTGTGTGGATTCTGCTTATTTTGGGGGGTGGGGAGGAGAAGGATCTTTTTATTTATTTAATCTATGAAACATCTCAGCCCAGATCCTGACCAAATTTTTGCCAAAAAAAGAGCGACCTTGTGGAAAATCACTATTCAAAGCTTCCCATGTCCGAGCATCCACGGGATGTGGGGGCACCCCTTAGGGTGGGGGCTGACGCTTGCTGGGGGTGGGTGTCACATCCAATCCAGCTTCCTCAAATCCACCTGGTTCACCAGTATCTGGGAATATCTCAGTTTTCTTAAAAAAAGAAAGTGAAGTGGCGCCGAGTCAGCCCTGTGTGGCTGCTGGGGGTCAGAACCCCCGTGGGCCAGAGGCCCGAGCAATATTCCATTAAAGAGGCTTTTCCTCGAGGAGAATTTGGGAGATAGGAGCAGCGCTGGGGTCATGCCGGGTGTCCTTATCCTGCCCCCCGAGCTCTTCCAGCTTAGGAAAAGGCAAGGAAGGGCTGTGGGTGCGGGGCAGGACAAGCCCTGTTATCCCTGGGAGGCTTTGCCGGAGCATTTCTCCAGCGGAAAAAGCGGTTTCAGAGACGTTTTCCACGCACACCCCCGAGAAGCTGGTGATCCCAGCACGTGGGAGGAAACTCGGGTTCCTCCGGGCAGCCCCGAGGCAGAGCTGTGGGTCATGGAAAGGCAGCGAGACCCTCGCTGTTCCTCATTTCCTCAGCCCACGGCGAGGTGCCGGACCTGGGGTGATGCCCTGGCCGTGTGTGATTCTTTCCAAAGTGAGGCAGTGCCAAAAATAGTCCCCACTTCTGCTTCCAGCCAGGGGGAAAAGGGAAGCCCGGGCAGGCTGAGACTCCTCCGGGGGTTTGCTGCTCCTCAGGGGTGCAGCATCCTCCTGGGACAGCTTTGTGGCTTGCAGGTCCTTCAGGAATCCCTCGAGTGACAGAAATCTCGGCGTTTCTGCTTAGAGCGGTGGCCTTGGGCGGTGTCCCCGCGGCCACCGACAGCAGAGGGCAGTGCCACATCGGCGCAGTGCCGCGGCTTTGGAAGTGGGAATTTTCCTGTCCGCGATGCAAAGGACACAGCAGAGCCAGCGGGAAACTGCCACGGAGTTTGATGGCTTAAGTGGCAATTCCAAAGGGTCGTAATTGTCTTCTTTGGGATCAAAAGACGCAAGAATAATGCTGAAGTCCCAGGGTGGCTGTCACTTCTCTGTCACCTCTTTGGCACCGGCACAAACCCTGTGTCCTCCCCCTAACCCCGACCCCACCGCTGAGCTTCTGGAATGCCATGGGAATGACCTGTGAGGATCCAAGCCTGAGGATCCCGACATCCCAGTGCCAGTGCCAGGGTGAGCCCCATGTCCCAGCCCTGTGGGTGACACTATTCAGACGCCAGGATCTCCCCCAGCAGGTCCTTCCCTGCACGGTGACCTCAAGTTTTCCTGCTCCATGACTCAGGTCCAAGCAGGAGCCTGCCTGAGGCTTCCCCATCCCGGAGGAGACCTCGCTCCCATCCACGTGGTTTTTACCACCTCACCCTTCGGTCAGGGCTCCCCTAAAACTCCGCTCCGGGTGTTTTTCCCTGCAGAGCAACAGCGGATTCCACCCACCCTCCAACCATTCCCTTTGGAGAGCTCGGGGTTTGCTCCCTGTGCGCGAACCCAAGCTCTCCAGCTCAGCGGGGCGATTGATTCACAGCCGGGGAGAGGGAAGGAAAACCCCGTGAGCTCATCCCGCTCATCCCGCTCATCCCTCACTGCCCGTCCTGCACGGGTTCCCCATGGGTTCCCCAGCAGATATTTGGCAGCAGCTCCCAGGTTGGGGTAACCCAAGCGAAATTCGGGGACCTCACCGGGCTGGGCTGGGTGTCCGAGGTTTCCCGGGATAACTGAGAAACCTCCGGTTGCGTTTCCTCCCGGATCGCATCCCAGAGGAGCCACTCGCATTCCCCTCCCTCGGTTTCCTGGGTTGGAAGCGGGCCTGGCACTTCTGTGCCCTCCGGACAGAGGCTGAAACACCAGAGAGAAGCTGGGAATGTCACCTGCCCACGGGACAGCGTTGGCTCCACAGGGATCACGCTGCCACCCTTCCCTGCCACCACCTCCTGCATTTCCAGTCATTTCCTCACCCTCCCGAGGGCTCCCAGGGTGTTTCCTCCTCCAGTGCAGTGGAAGCCACATTCCTGATCTTTTCCATCAAGAGTCGCCTCGGGGGCAGCTCTGAGCTCCGGCCCCTGGTGCTGTTTCACCTCCATCCTTTCCCTGAGTCTGAGGGGTAAAAATGGGATCAAAACACGGCAGCTCCTTTCAGCTGGGGTGCTGAGAGCCAGGCTGAGAGCATCCCTGCTTTCCAGGGCTCTGGATTGTGGAAATCGTGGAATAAGGAGCAGCGTGGCCCTGATCCCCACTCCTGCCTCTTCCCACTTTTCCAAGTGGAGAAAAGACACCTGAGGCAAAAACAAAAAAGCAAATGAGAGCAGTTTTCCCACTCTTTCCGTGCAGAGCAGGGCTGGGTGCAGGGATATGGGGGTGTTTATTGTAAATAAATATTTACAATGTTGTCAGGCTGGATGCGTCCCCTGCTGCAGAAGGGGTGCAACCACCAGCTCTGCCCTCTGAAACCCGTCTGGGATCCATCTGGAATCCATGGACTCAAAGCCTTCCAATTGTTCAGTTTCAATTGTTCAATTTCAATTGTTCAATTTTCCCTTGTTTCTCTCTAAATTTACCCCAAATTGGGACAATCACGTGGGTAAAGAAGCAACCGGGGCACCAAGGGGGTCTAAAATGCAGCAGAGCCCCTCAAATCTCAACAAGGTGGGAGTTCCCCTAAATCCCCCTCCTCTCAGAGATCCCCTCCCTCAACTGATTACAGGACACAGAATAAAATCATTTGAAAGGATCTCATGCAGGAAGAGAAAAGGGTGATATTTAGGATTTTTTTTCCCCCTTTACCTCTAATTTGGGTTCTAAATTATACAGAAGAAGCAAAGCTTTTTCTTCACTACATCCACACCATCAAAATAACCCCTCGGAGGAAACCCAGGCAGGAATTCTGCATGTGGAAATCACTTTTCCACTGGTAATTTCATGGAGAATCATGGACTTTATGGACCAGAATGATTTTTAACACAATTAATCTCAGCACAAAACAATGTCCTTTTTGTCTTTATGGCAACAAAATCTGTCAGGATTGAAGGGATTTTTGGGGAATTTTGTGAGGCAGAGCTGCAGGAGGGATTTTTTAGGTCTGAAGGAGCCGAGGAAGGGGGGACTCTTCCCACCCCCTGCCTGTGCTGTGAAACACTGGGATTACCCAGCCATTATTTGAGGGATTTGAGGACAATCTGAAAATTGTCATTCCCTCCTGAAAATCGGGTGTGAGAGGCAGACCTGGATTTGTGCAGGGTGGGGGCTCAGCCCCTCATTTGAGCTGTTTCATTCTATTACAGCACCAGGCACAAAATATTCCGGAGCTGGGACACTCCCGGCCTTCCTGGGGACAAGCTGGGAGTGACAGGAAAGCAAAATCCAGAAATTGAGATTGTGGGGACAGGAACTGGGGACATACAGGGGGTGACAGGAAAGCAAAATCCAGAAATTGAGGTTGTGGGGGCAGGAACTGGGGGAGAAGAGATTACTGGGAGGGAAAATACCCAAATGGCCTCTACAGGGGACAATGCCAGCTCTGCTCCTCCAGGACCTTTGTTGATGTCACCCTGAGGGTGACAGGAGGGTGACCTGTCCCTCTGTCGGGTCAGCCACCTCTGTCTCTCAGGGGCTGAGGGCAGTGGCCAGGGAGGTGCCCCAGCCAAGGCTCTTTGGCCTTGAACATTCATTAAACCAAGAGCAGCAAACACGGTCCCTGAGAGGGGAAGGGGAGATGAGATAATGGGAGAAAAAAGGGGAAAAAAAAAGGTGAAATTGGAAGCAGAATCGGGTTTGTTTTTTTTGAGTTCAGCTGTGCCTGGTTGTGGTCATTGCTGTCACCTTGGAGAGAGGTAAAAAAAAACCCCTCCCAGTCTCCTCAAATTAATTTCTGGTTGAATTTTTGTAGCAGTTTCCAACCATCTCCACTGATTGTGGGTGCTGCATTCCACCATGGGGTTTTGGGGGGTTTTTTTGGAAGTTCCCCTAATTGATTACTAGTCTGATAAAATAATTCCAATTATTTAAAAAATCCTCCCTCCATTGGCTCCCATGGAAGGGACATGGGATATTTGATGAGTTTTTAACACAGCAAAGAATAAAAATAATTCAAATTATTTAAAAAATCCTCCCTCCATTGGCTCCCATGGAAGGGACATGGGATATTTGATGAGTTTTTAACACAGCAAAGAATAAAAAAACCCATAAGAATAGCAGATGACAAGCAGGTCTGGGCTGTGCTTTTTATCTTTTTTTTGTTTGTTTGTTGTTTTGGGAGTTTTGTTTGGTTTTTTTCGGGTTTTTTTGTTGTTGTTTGGTTTTTGTTTTATTTTGGTTTGTTTTTGGTTTTTGTGTTTTTGGTTTTTTGTTTTGTTTGGTTTTTGTTTGGTTAGTTTTCCTTGTTTATTATGTTTTTGGTTTTGTTTGTAATTTTTTTCAATAGTGAATTTTCCGGGAATGGAAATTGGCAGGTAAGAAAAAACACCCCAAAAATCCACGGTGAAATTCCGTGCGCAGCACAAAAGGCGGGAGAAATTTTCTATGGGGGAAAAAAATGAAGGTTTTCTCAAGGCAGGTCCAAAACATCCACAGATTTCCCTGGGTATTTCAAAATATGACCCTTTTGCCTGCAAATCACGTGCTGGCTTTAAAAAAAAAAAAAAATCCCTGCATGCAAAGGAAAATCTGGAAAGGGCAGAAATGCCCTCAGGAGGGACCAAAACTGAGCTCCCATGGATGCCCCAGGCTGAGCCAAAAGCACTTTTGATGTTCTGCAGTTTCAGTTTTTGCTGGAAAGTCTCAGAAAAAAAAAATAGAAAAAGAAAGACTAAACTCCTTTGGTAATTCCAACCTACCTGAACTTCCTTATGCCACCTTTTCCCTGTTTTTGGATTCATGGGAGAACCACATGGCCCAAAGCCACTCCCCAGCAGTTCTTGGATGGCAGGAAAGTCCTCAGAGATTCCACACTTATTTTTAAAAAATGGGGAAAACGCTGCTCTTTGGTTCCTCTATTCCCTGCCCAAAATCCTGGAGAAAAATTAAGTTTTTGGGGTTTTTTTTTAAGCAATTTCTCTGCAGTTGTTGCTGGGGCTCAAAATATTGGGATATTTCCAGGATATTTTACCAAGGGATTTATTCCCCGAGCTCACCAAGCCCTTTGGGATGAGCAATCCCATTTTCTGGGATGCTGGAGGAAAAGGGATGTGGCAACTCTTCAGCTGCAGAACAGCCAGAAACAAACAGAGCAGAAATATTTTGGTAGCCACAACCTTGAGCCCACCCATCAAAATGTGTCAGGGATTTTCCAGCCCTGCTGAAAACCCTCTCTCTTTGCTTTTATTTTTAGAGGACGGGTGATTCCGGCCATGTTATTTCACTTTTTTTTTGTAAGTTGTGTGCTAAAAAAAAAGCGGTTTATTTCACGGTGTTTTGCTTTCTTTGAAGTTGGGCTCATGATTTCCTGCTGGGACTGAAGTGTCATTGTCCTGGGGGTTGTCACCTGCCTGGTCCCCAGCCAGAGTGTCTGGGAGCTGGGTGTTGTCACCTGGCTGGGTTTGTGAGCACTGCCAGCTTTTGGGAGAAGGTTCCTCTGGGTGATCCCAGCTCCTGGGAGTAAAATGAGCCTTTTGAAAGGAAAGTCAAGTTCAAAAGTGCTTTTAACAAGGGCCTGGAGAGACAGGACCAAGGGGAATGGATCCAAACTGACGGATAAGAGGTTTGGATGAAGAAATTCCTCCCTGTGAGGGTGGGGAGACCCTGGCACAGATTCCCAGAGAAGCTGTGGCTGTCCCTGGATCCCTGGAAGTGTCCAAGGCCAGGTTGGACAGGGGTTGGAGCAGCCTGGGATAATGAAAAATGTCCCTGGGTGGAGCTGGATGATCTTTAAGGTCCCTTTCACCCCAAACCATTCTGGGATTCTGGATTTTCTGAGTGTAGAGGATTTTTCTTGCGCTCTACCTGTCTGCTGCCAGTGGTTTTGCCTCCCTGCCCAGCCAAAACACTGAAATAATCCTTTTTACAAGTTCCAGTTGCTGCTCAAGCTCCTGCAAACCTCATCCCACCCTGCTACATCCCTGAAATCCTTTCTCTCTTGTTTCCATCTAGGCAGCAGAACAAGAATTCCAGCTCTCCACAGGGAACCCACAGCTGGGGAAAATCTGATTTCACCCGCTGTCTTCTGTCTCAACACCAACAGTTTGGGACGCAACCTGGAATCTCGGAGCATCCTGATTTCTGTGCCCACAGGGGCTGGATTTTTGGGATGTGGGAGGTGTGGGAGGCTGGGAGCAGTGGGAAGCAGGGATGGATTTCAGACTCCAAGGCAGAATGCTCATGCTGGAGGTACCAACTGGCTCGCTCCAGATCTGGCCCAAAATCCGACTTTTATCATGTATTTGGTTAATCTGACAAGGAATTTTCCAAAGAATTTGTGTGTGGGAAGCAGATGTGAAGTTCAATTTGTAGAAAAGTTCATCCTTATTTGTTCCAAGCAGCTGTTTTGTTCAACGTTTCAATTCAGAGTCATCAAAGTTGGAAAAGATGTTCAAGATGATCCACCCCAACCATGAACCCAACACCAAAGTGATCACCCCCAAACTGCATCTCCAAGTACAGGATTTTCAACTTTTTTTTTACTCTTCCCAGCCTGAAAAGAAATCTTTTGTGTTCTGCTTTCCTCTTGTATTAAAGAGCTTTGCAAATCTGAGTCAAATGCAACTCCAAGGATCTCTGCTTTTGTGGAACCTCCTCTTCCAGTGTCCCTGGGGAGCCTGAGGTGCACCAAGGAATATTCCATGTACCAGATGTACCCATTGAAGAGCATCCCCCCAGTCTGTGTCCATGTAAATCCTTGGGAGGGGCAAAAAAAGAGGGAATCTTCCCATCACAGTGTCCAATCTTTGGGTCACATCCTGGTTTTGATGACATTCAGGTAGAAAAATTCCCTCCTTTGTGTTATCACACCACCAATTTTCCTTCCCTTTTGATATCAAAGAATTGGGAATTTTCCCCTGTTTTTCCAGTAGCACCCAGCAAGGAGAATGATGGGGGATGAATATGGGACTGCTGAGCATGAAGAGACCCATAAAAGTCACAGAACTGGATGGTCTTTAAAACACAAGAATGATGGAATTAGGTGGTCTTTAAAATATATTAGATGGTCTTTAAAACACAAAAAATGGACTCCAAAACACACATTCAGGTGGAACTGGTAGATTTTGAACCACAGGAGTGATGGAACTGAGTGGTGTTTAAGGTCCCTGCCAACCCAAGATTTTTCAGTGGTTCTGTGATGGTTTGACTGGGGAGGCATTCTTTAAAATATAGAAAGATGGACTCTAAAACACACACACAGGTAGAACTGGGTGGATTTTAAATCACAGGAGTGATGGAACTGAGTGGTGTTTAAAGTCCCTGCCAACCCCAGACTTTCAGTGATTCTGTGATGGTTTGGTTGGGGATGAATCTGACAGACACAGCCAGGATGGGCTGGAGCACCATAATCCCCAAAAAAGATTTAATTAGTAATGACCAGACAGAGAGAAGTTATTAATTCTGTCTCATATGCTTGGAAGGCCTCCAGATGCGTAAATCCGTCTGATTTGGGAGCTCCTGAAATCCCACAGCGTGCAAAAGGGAAGCTGGAAAACCAGCGGCAGCTCCTAAGCCACCGAGTTTGATCCAAAGCGTGGATTTGGGCAAGATCAGCTTCCAAGGCCAGCACAGGGCAGGTGGGAATGTGGGGAACACCAGCCCTGGCTGCGGGAGAGCCCAAACCGAGTTCATTCCGTGGCAAAATCCGCCTGGCTCTGCCGGAGAGGCACCTCCAGGATGGGCAGGCAGGGCTGGGTTCTGTATGGAACCCATTGTTCAGGGCTCCCTCTCTGGTTAATGGCTCAGCAGAGTGTGTTGCTTTAATGGTTAATCATCTACTCGGGTTGTGCAGCGAGGAGAGGCAGGCAGATAATTCCGCTGGCTTGTGGTTCATGGGACAGGCTGGATCCCCAGCGGGAGAAGGGAAAGGATTTCACACTTGCACGAGGAGGGAGAGGTAAAATGCCAGGCTGGGGGGCTCTGGGTATGAGCAAAACCCACCCATAAATCGGTGTGCATGAGCAAAACCCACACAAAAATCCATGTGTATCTGGATGTAAAATCCATGCACAAAAAGCTGAAATGCACACAGACACACGTAAAATTAATATTTTCACCCCACGAGGTTTTCCAAGGATTTTATGTGGGGAAGCAGAGGTGAAGCTCAATCTGTAGAACGATTTATCCTTCTTTGTTTCAAGCAGATGTTAAATGAGCTAACATTTAAATCAGCCAAATGAGCTGATCATCAGAGATCACAAAATGATTTGGGTTGGAAGGGACCCTACAAATCAGCTGTCCAGAGGCAGGACACCTTCGCCTAGAGTGGGTAGAATTTCACACAAATGGCTCTGAGCTCACCTCAAGCTCACCCTAAGCTCACCCCAAACTCACCCCAAACTCACTCCAAACTCAGCCCAAACTCACCTCAAACTCACCCCAGACTCACCCCAAACTCTTTTAGCAGCAGATCAGACCGAGGGCCAACAGCACGCAGGATTTCAGGGTCTCTGGAGTGTCTCCTCTCACTCTCCCAAGGCTGCCTATCCCACCCCACACCCTGGATCCGAACGGATCCATCAGAGATGTTGTGGAGGAGTCAGGACCCCAGCCCTACTCACTGGGGTGATTTTGGAGGTGTCTCCTGCTTGGACTTGTCTAACACAGGGAATACACCCCTATTCCCGTTCCTGGAAGGACTTGTAATCATTGAGGTTGGAAAGGCCTCCAAGATCAAGCCCAACCACTCACCCATCACTGCCAAATCTGCTGTGTCCCTGGGGAAATCTACCTGATCACCTGGACTCATCCATGAGAGAAATCAGAGTTTGTCAGTGCCAAGGAAGGAGCCTCTGGGTCAAATTTTCTCCCTTCATGTATTCAGTAAATATCAAACTTCATTATTGCATCCTGACCTAAACATCTCTGTGTGACGGTGACAAATGGACACTTTCCCCCCAAGAAGAGGGGCAGGCACTGAGTTTTTCTCTTTGTGACAGGGATGGGGCCCAGGGAATGGCTGGAGCTGTGTCAGGAGAGGTTTAGGTTGGATTTTAGGAAAAGGTTCTTCCCCCAGAGGGTGTTGGGCACTGCCCAGGCTCCCCAGGGAATGGGCACATTCCCAGAGCTCCAGGAGCGTTTGGACACCACACCCAGGGATGCCCAGGGTGGGATTGCTGTATCTGTGCAGGGCCAGAAGTCAGAACTGATCCTTGTGAGTCCCTTCAAATCCAGGATGTTCTGTGAGTCTAGGATTCACCTTAATTATACAGGAGTTTAATTCTACACGTAATTATAGCTAAGCACCCAACTCCAGTCCCTTGAGCTGGTCACTTCCAGAGCCTCTGTCGCTTCCCACAGGGAACTGGTGGGAGGAAACACCACCCACAATGCACTGGCAACATGTCCTTTATATGTCCTTTACATGTTCTTTATTTGTCCTTTATATGTCCTTTTTGTGTCCTTTTTATGTCCTTTGTCCTTTATATGTCCTTTTCATGTGCTTTTTATGTCCTTTATATGTCCTTCTTGTGTTCTTTTTATGTGCTTTTTATGTCCTTTATATGTCTTTTACATGTCCTTTATATGTCCTTTACATGTCCCTTATATGTCCTTTATATATCCTTTTTATGTCTTTTTTGTGTCCTTTTTATGTCCTTTATTTGTCCTTTATATGTCCTTTTTATGTCCTTTATATGTCCTTTATATGTCCCTTATATGTCCTTTATATATCCTTTTTACGTCTTTTTTGTGTCCTTTTAATATCTTTTTATACCCTTTATGTGTCCTTTTTATGCCCTTTTAATGTCCTTTTTATGTCCTTTTCATTTCCTTTTTATATCCTTTATGTGCCCTGGTTTATGCCCTTTTAATGCCATTCACACACTTGATTCGCCCTTCATAATCCCCTTGACCCATCCCCATCACCCTGAGCAGGACACAACAAATCTCCCACTCCCAAAATGCACATCCCGGCTACCCAACGCCGGGAAATGTCACCCAGGAGGGACAAAAGCCACATCTCAGGGCTGCCAGAGCAGCCTGGACATCCGTGTGACTCAGCAGGGTCAACAACTTCAAACCCACTCCAGGAACTCTTTGCCATCGTCCCAGGAGGAAAGAGGCAGGAGGAGAAGGGTCTGCAAACACTCGGAGTGTTTGTTCCTCCCCACAGGAGATTGGACACTCGGGAAGCACTTCCAGACTTCCAGGGAAGGGATGAGAAACCTTTGAAGTGAGGGTTCCCTCCTCACCTGGAGAGGCTACCCCAGCACGGGATTTTTTGGTCATTAAGGTGATTTTGTTGTGGTCGTTAAGGGTTGATGTGGCACGGGGTGATGGGGAGAGGTCGTGGCCACCAGGATGGAGGAGAAGATCAGCAGGTGGGAATTAGTGCCAGTCTCCAGGGGAAAAGGTGCTGAAGGCTCTAAAATCAGGAGGGAAAGGTCCTGAAGGCTCTAAAATCAGGGGGGGAAAGGAACTGACAATCTAAAATCAGGAGAA
The DNA here is from genome assembly GCA_025920805.1 of Petroica traversi. Lineage (NCBI taxonomy): Eukaryota > Metazoa > Chordata > Aves > Passeriformes > Petroicidae > Petroica > Petroica traversi. The sequence goes on from JAHLSL010000022.1 coordinate 1,345,211, forward strand.
AAAGGAGCTGAAGGCTCTAAAATCAGGGGGGAAAAGGTGCTGAATGCTCTAAAATCAGAAGTAAAGGGTGCTGAAGGCTCGAAAATCGGGGAGGGGGGAGAAATGATGTTCAGCCTCTAAAATCAGGGGGAAAAGGAAGTGAAGGCTCTAAAATCTGGGGGGAAAGGTGCTGAAGGCTCTAAAATCAGAACGAAAAGGTGCTGATGATCTAAAATCAGGGGGAAAAAGTGCTGAAGGCTCTAAAATCAGGAGGAAAGGTGCTGAAGGTTCTAAA
>JAHLSL010000022.1:1353045-1366886 GCA_025920805.1 Petroica traversi
TGGGATGCACTGGGATGGATTGGGAAGCACCCACGCGGCTCCACCCGCGGCTCCGTGGAGAACCAGTGCCATCTCCTGGCAAAGGAGACCTTTCCCAGCCCGGCTCCAGCCCAGCCCGTGCACAGCAGCAGATTTTAGGGTGGGTTTGGGTCCGGAGCTCTCCAGAGGATGCTCCGACCTTGTGTTACCTCCCACTCACCCCCTCTTTGTGTTTTCCTAGGCTGGGTGCAGGCGTAGGATAAAATTGTCCCTGGAAGAGCCGGGAATCCTCTCCTTTTCCACATCCCTGCAGGATTAGCTGATTGCCCAGCTCGGAATTGATGCTCTGCCAGCTCAGTTTGGGTTCTCTGAGGGTGGTGGAGCCCAGACTCGCCTCAACCCTCACCATGGATGATCCAGGATTAAATGTAATTCCTGTCCCATTTTCCTAATCCACTGAGAGCGAGGCTAAAATTTGGGATCTGACAAGCAGCCTGGGGCCATCCTGAAGTAACTCAGCTCATGGGAAGATGAGGATGAAGAGCTGGGAAGCAGCGCCCTAGAATTACCCTCCTTTGAGCAGTGGGTTCCTCCCAGATGGCAATCTTTGATTTAATCACGTTAATCACTTAATTTAATCAATTTCATCAATTAATTAATGTTCTGATAACTGAAACTGTTGCAGCTGGGTGGTTCTGCTCTCCTTTGAGCCACAGGGAGGAGAGAGATAAAGATGGATAAAATTCCCCTCCATCAAATTCCCCTCTCCATGGATGGGAAAGCTTTTCCTGGGAATATGGGCAGGTACTTGGAGCCCCCAGGAATTATTTCGGTTTTATTTTCCCCCTTTACTCAGCCCTGCTGAGGCCACACCTCAAGTCCCAGGGTCAGTTTTGGGCCCATCATGACCAGAGGGACATTGAGGGGCTGGAGCATGTCCTGGGAAGGGAACAGAGCTGGGAAGGGGCTGGAGAATTCCTGAGGGAGCTGGGAAGGGGCTGAGCCTGGAGAAAAGGAGGTTCAGGGGGGACCTTGTGGTTCTGCACAAGTCCCTGACAGGAGGGGACAGCCAGGGTGGGATCGGGCTCTGCTCCCAGGGAACAGGGACAGGAGGAGAGGAACGGCCCAGGCTGGGCCAGGGGAGGGTTAGGTTGGATATAATGGGAAGTTCTATCCAGAGGAGTGGTCAGGGATTGGCTCAGCTGCCCAGGGCAGTGGTGGAGTCACCATCACTGGAAGGGCTCAAAGGCAGCATGGATGTGGCACTTGGAGACACGGTTTAGTTGTGAACAGGGCAGTTCTGGGGAAAAGTTGGGTTTTATGAAATTAAAGCACTTTTCCAACTTTAACAATTCCAAGGACGCTCTGCTGAAGTTCAGGTTCCCTTCCCACCTGCTCAGGAAGCACCAAACCAACGGACAGGTCCCAAATCAGCCTCATGTGTGACTGCCCCGAGGCTGAGCTGCTTCATCTGAAACCAGGTGCTCCTCTCCTTTCTCATTCCCATCGGGATTGCCCCTCAGGACGCCAAAAAAGGAATTTTCGGGAGCTGGGAGCTGTCCCATGGTCACTAGATGGCGGTGGCTGTTTACATTTGGTGAGAAGGTGACTTTGGGTTGGCAGTTTGGGAAGCAGGGACTCAAAGGATTCAGTGCTGACCCTAAAAAATGTGAGATTTCCCAAACTTCGGCGTTCCACACTTTGTTCATCGGTGGAACTCACTGCTGCAAGAAAGAAACCAATAATTTATTTCAAAAAATCAAATTATTCACACTTTTATATTCCTTTAAAAAGCACAGGAGATATAAAGTGGTGATGAGACAAGGGGGACTGGCTTTAAGCTGAAAGAGGGGAGATTTAGATGGGATTTTGGGAATGAATTCTTCCTGGGGAGGGTGGGGAAGAGTTGGGATGGATTCCCAGAGAAGCTGTGGCTGCCCCTGGATCCTTGGGAGTGTCCAAGGCCAGGTTGGATGGGGTTTGGAGCAGCCTGGGACAGTGGGAGGTGTCCCTGCCCATGGATGATTTTAATGCCCAACCCAAACCATTCTGTAATTCTATTGGAACAAAAGCCAGAAAACAAAAAATTATCATTATGCCAAGGTGAGAAAATTCCTCAGTCCAGGACAGAAAGGGACCCATTGCTGCTGTGTGTGAGTGGTGTCCCACAAGATCATTCCCAAGGAGAAACCTTAATTGGGCTTAATTTGTGACAGCAATTAAGGGAGGTAATCAACCACTTTGGTCAATATTTGCACTCCCACCACGTGCATTTATCTCCTGAGGGAGAAACCCTCAGGTGTTGTGGGGACACCTGGGAGAACCTGGGTGTGGAGGAACCTGTCATTCTTTGGGTGTCCACACCTGGACATCTTTGGAGAGCTGGGTCTGGGGTGTTGAAGACACCTCCAGCCTGAGATGTTCCCTCCCTGGAGCACGGGCAAGTCTCTCCTGGATTTTTCCATGGTTCTGGCACTGGTTATCCCAGCTCTACAACCAGTGGGATTCTTCTGGGATCTCCAGTGGCCACCCCAGGGGTGGGAAGCAGAGGAGATGTTGTCCACTGTGCTGGCTGAAGCATCCTGAGGGATGGAGAGAAGGAGGAGGAAGGAATGGATCCTCTCCCCATCTCCACTGCCCTGCAGAAAGCTCTGGATAAGAGAATAAAACATCTCAAAAATAAGTTTTTTTTCCTGCAGTTATGGGATATCCCACCTATTCTCCAATTTTTTTTTCCTTGAAAAACTTGAGGCAACGTTGTAAAAACTCATCACACTCCAAAGAATGGTTGGGAAAAACCTCCCACGGAGCCATGGTTGTTGGGACTGTAAGGACTACCCCAAAAACAATGAGTAAATTAATGTTTTTTCCCAAAATCATATGTCTCAATGTGATTTTCAGTTGTCACATTTTCCTGCCCAAATTTTGCTACCAAGTAGCAAAATTCTTATTAAAAAAACTAAAATAAAAGCGATTGGCTGCTTTGGTTTTGTTGATTTTCTAATTGTTGATTTTTATTTTTTTTTTGAGGCAGCTGGAGGGTTTTTATTGCAGTTTTTTGGGGATGCTCTGATCCATAAGATTTATCAGAAACTGAGACTGGGCCTGCCTGGGGGTGCACACCAGAGGAGCTCAGGACAGCAGGGAGATAAATTTTTAATTTTTACTGTAATATCCATTAATATTCTATAATTATCCCTGGTAGTCAATGAATGCTCATGTATTGAGTGTGGGGGGAAGGAAAAATATCTTTATTTGCAAGCTCACCTCTATTTAATCTGTGATTTTGGCACTTTGGGGTCATAGAGCAGCCTCACAGAGACCCGATCTGAGCTTGGACATCCTCAAGGATAAAAAGCCCAACCCAGAGACCCCCAAACCCTGCTGAAGGAGTTGTCAAAATTCTCCAAAACATAATCTGGGATGATTTGATTTACCAAAGCGTAAAACTGCTTTTTCACTGCTCCTGGGATTTGTCCTTTTATTATTAGACCCGTCTTGTGGCAGTGAGTTGCTCGGTTTAATCACCAGCCATCTGTGGAGAAGTGGCTGCTTTACTCACTTTTCATTCCGCTGCTTTTAATTCCATCCCTGGGCTGGATGGTGACTCAGAACAAATTACAGCTCCTTGATTGATTCCTCTGCTCATCACTTTGTCTGCAGCTCTTACTCACCCCCTCCCAGCAATGAACCCCTGATATTTTTATCTGCCTCTCCTTCTCTCCCTTTTCTATTTTGGCAGTGGGTGAGTGGAGGTTCATATTTAGCCAATCTCACGAGGCACCCCCAGCATTATTCCCATTTTCCTCCTGGGTGTATTCTGACTCCGTTTCTCTATTTTTGGGGGAGCTGTCCATCAAGGACACAGCTTTTTTTGGAGCTTAACCCACCAATCTGGGCTCTTCAAAGGCAGCATCACCTGTGCTTGGTGACATCAGCCAGTCTCATTTGCATGGTGATAATTAAACCCCAATTAGCCCAAACCATCACTGGGGTTTTTTACCATTTTGCCTCCACGTCCGTCACCTATTTTTTAACCAATTTTGACTTTTAACCAAATTCCTTCTTCCTCCACTTCAACAGAAACTGCATTTCCCCTCTTGTCCACCTTTCCTTTTTCCTGCTCTTCCCATCTTTCCATTTCTGTCAGCAGAATTCAGGGGTTTCTTGCTGGTTTTGCTATTTATTTTTTAATTTATTTTTTTTTAATTCTGGACAGCTGCTGGTTCCTCCATGAGCCACAATCACCATGAACCCTGGAAAATCCATCCTACATTCATAATCCACAGTAACTCTTGGTCTAAAGGAGGTGAGAAGACACTTGGACATCCAAGATGACACAGAAAGCTTGGAAATGCTTGAAAAGCCTTTTTTTTTTTTTGCATTTTGTTGGACGTTTTCATGCTCCCAGGGAGATGGGGTTTTTATTTTTTTAGGGATGTCATTGGTGCTAAGGCTGAGAAAATTGGGATTGTTCAACCTGGAGAAGAAAAGCTTTGGGGTGACCTCATTGTGGCCTTCCAGGACCCAAAGGAGCTACAGGAAGGATGGAGAGGAAATATTTATAAGGGTCTGGAGTGACAGGACAATAGGAATGATTTCAGAATGGAAGAGAGTAGATTTAGGTGGGATTTTAGGGGAAAATTCTTCACTCTGTGGGTGGTGAGGCCCTGGCAGAGGTGGCCCAGAGAAGCTGTGGCCATCCCTGTGTCCCTTAACTGGTCACACTGAGCTGGTGGGGAGTTGTCCCCGTGGCCTCCATCTCCAGCTCTTCAGAAGAGCTTCAAGGAGTTGGTAGAATTGCAAATTTCTTCCAAAAATAAAAATATTTCAGAAAATTTGTGTTCTTTATGACCAACTCCACCTGAACATGCCCGCCAGCCTCTCCAGTCCCTAAATATCTGCATCTCCCAGCTAAGAGACCAAACACCTCCAAATTTTTGGTATTTTGGAGTTTATTCACAGCACAACCATTTCTGGAGTTGGTGCAAACGTGCATCGAGCTCCTTGGTGGGCAGAACATTCCAGAGCCCACCTTCCCCACCTATTTTTAGTTTTTTTATTTTTAGTTAATTTTCCAGTCCAGAAACTGGAAAGGAACTCCTGACTCCACACGTTTGATTCCTTAAAATCTTACAAGTTCTGGGAGAGGGAAGCAGAGGCAGAAAGAGCTGATTCCTGAAGTCTGGGGTGCAAATTCCTTGATGTTTTCCAAATTTGCAGCTTCAGCTTCCAGGGGAGGAGAAGGTGAGGAGACGATGGGGAAAAACATCTCATGGAGGTGAACTCCATCCATGAACCACCTGCGGGGCTTTCCCAGCAGCTGGCTGAGCTGAATTCCAGGTCAGTCAGGGCTGCCACCAAACTCAGGGGTGGGAGAACATCAATCCCTTTTTTCTGGGAAAAGCAGGATTGGGAAAAGATGGGCCAAACCCTCCCAGGAGAGCCAGGACTTCTGAGCTCACCCAAATATCCCCAAAACTGTGCAGTCCCTTCCTGCCTCAGGCTTTGGCCACAAAGTCCCCTTTTCCTCCCTTTTCCTCCCTTTTCCTCCTTTTTCCTCCCTTTTCCTCCCTTTTCCTCCTTTTTCCTCCTCTTTCCTGATTCCTGGGAAGTTCTGCAGGAGCTTAACCAGTGCCTAAAAGGAGAAATCACCTTTTCAATGGGTGCCACTGCAGCTTCAGGATTTAGTAAGTAAATCCTTATTAAAGTAAAGGCATTTTCCATGCTCTGGACCTGCTCCTCCCTGGTGTGACACCAGCAGGGCAATGGCACATGGGTGGCCCAGGGGTCAAGCAGAGGAAAAAATATTAAAATATTATTTTAAAAAATAATTTTAAAAATTACAAAAAAAAAAAATACACAACTGCCAATGAGATTTTACTCCCTCCTTACTCCACGGAACCAACAGGATTTCTGGGCAGGATCGAAGCCAAGTAGGGCTGTTCCGAGGCAAAGTTCATCAAGCCCTGTGATTTCCTTGCCATTCCCATGAACAAAAAAAAAAAAAAAACCAAAAACCCCAACTCCAGCAGAGCCCAGCTCTGCTCCCTCGTGGGCTGCAGCCAAATCCAACCCACATTAAGGGAGTTGCTCCACATTCATATTGAAAAGCAGGCGCTTGCCAAGCCCAGCGTGCCTTAAACTCCTTGTTCCAAACTCCTGAGCCCTGGCCTGGGGAAAGGATTGTGTGCAGGAATCTGTTCGTGCAGTGCCTGGCACTGGGGGGGTTCTGGCTCATGACTGGGATTTGTAAGCAGCTCCTTGTGAAGCATTTCAAGTCTGGCTTCCTTGGGAAACTCGGGGTTTTGTTGGTTTTTTGTTGGTTTTTTTTTTAGCTGATTATGTCGAGCGTCTCCATCCGCTCGTTTTCCTCCCCTCCCAACTCCTGCACCCCCTCGGCCAATCCCAGCCCACGCTGGCAGGGAGATAAAAGTTTCGGGGGAGATTAAGTTGTATGGAAATAAGGGCACAGGTATGGGAGGAAAAAAAGAGAAAAAAAACCACCTTATTACTGCATTTCCCTCCTTTCCCCCAGGAGAAAAGGGAGCTCAGGCCTTATCAGAGCCCGCAGAGGAAGGGGAAGGTGCTCCCAGCACCATCAGCTCCCTTTCCCACTGAATTTCTTGCTGCTAAAACCACGTTTCTTCATGCCCAGGGCTTGGAAATGGCTTTTGAAAGCAGTGGGAAGGACGGGAGGATGTGGGCTTGATTTTGGTCCTGGAAAATAAACACGGGGTTGGGAGCAAAGCGGAGATGCAGCCCCAGCTGCTGCTTCCAAATGCTCCAAATTCCATGGCAAAAATTCCCTCCACGGATTCACAGGATCACAGGATGGTCTGGGTTGGAAAAGACCTTAAAGTTGGTCTGGTTTCAGCCCTCCTGACACAGGCAGGGACACCTCCCACTGTCCCAGCTTCCTCCAGCCCGGCCTTGGACACTTCCAGGGATCCAGGGGCAACTTCTGTGGGAATCTCTGCCAGGGCCTTCCCACCCTCACAGCCAAAAATTCCTCCCTAATATCGAATCTTAGGAACGAACAGCACCAAATCCATCAATATCCCTGCCTGGGAGCTCAGCCCTTCTCCAAATCACCCCTTGGACGTTGCAGGGACCTCACACCAGAGCACAGAACCCGATTTGTGGCTTTTTACCCCGTTTTAATCCTTGGATTTGGATGCTGGGCCGGGAACCATCTGCAGGTGTCACTCCTGCACACGGAGCCCAGGCACCAGGAGGGAGCTGGGGACAGGTGGCCACCCGGCAACTGCATTAAGACATCATAACTCGGACTAATTTGTAAACAGGCTTGAAAGAACATCCCTGGAAGGGGGAGAAGTGGCGCTTCAAACCCTGGGGATATGACCTCTTGTCCTCTCTGTTTATAAGAGGGAGGGGAAAGGGGTGGGGGGGAAAAACGAAAAAAAAAAAAAAGGAGGGAGAAAGGGAGAGAAAGTCAGACTTGTTGCCGTGTTAAAACCTGCCCCCCACCATCAGCTTTTGTGATGAAAATGGTGAGGGACACTCTGCAGCTCCTGCTCCTCGCTCTTTGTCATTCAGGCTTTGCAAGGGAGAGCTCCTTTCTGTTTATTTATCAAGCGGGATCCCTTGTCAACACCTCGCTTGACTGAGGTTTTAGCACCTTGGTGGGGTTTTGTGGGTTTTTTTAAGTGTCTCAGCCAAATCCTTCTGGCCTTTTCCTCCCCTGACTGCAGGCAGATCTTTTCCTCCCACTGATTTTGCAAGAAGCCTTTTTCCCTTGGCAGGAGGTTCTCCTGCAGCAAAGCACCAGGCAACCCCCAGCAGCCCTTGACAGTGAATTTCGGGGTGCACGGGAGATAGTCCATTAATCTTTATTTATTTCATTATTCATTATTTATTCCATTATTCATTATTTATTTTATTATCCATTATTTATTTTATTATTCATTATTTATTTTATTATTCATTATTGTTTATTATTTATAATTTATTTCATTATTTGTTATTTATTTCATTATTCATTATTTGTCTCATTATTCATTATTTATTCCATTATTCATTATTTATTTCATTATTTGTTATTTATTTTATGATTCATTATTTACTTCATTATTTGTTATTTATTTCATGATTAGTTATTTGTTTTGTTATTCATTATTATTTCATTATTTATTATTATCTCATCATTCATTATTTATTTCTTATCTCACCTTTCCCCACCTCGTGGCAGAGCTCTGGCCCCTCCAAGCTGCCCTTTCCCATCCCGTGGCTGCACCACAACTTTGCTATTGTGGTATTTCCCACAAAGCCGTTTTAAAACAAACCTGAAAAAATTATTAATCTTTAAAAACTGATATTCTGCACTTTTAAAACACATTTTAAACACTTGGACACCTTGACCAGGGCTCTGCTGCAACATCAGGCAGTAACTGCAGATGCTCCCGTGCTCTCAAATTGTACCCTGCATTCCTATTAGTGATTTTAATGTATCTTAATTAACTTGCTCTGTGGCTGAGGAGAAGACACTCCAGTCTGGGCAGATTTTCAGTCCAGTGCCTGTCAGCAGCGCAGAGTAATCCCTGTTTAAAATGCATATTGATTTGCAAACACGAGGCTGAATCCCAACATTCATCTCCAGCGATGCTATCACTTGAGTTTCAAAGAAAAGGGGGGGTGAGGAGCGAGTTCACAAAGGGATCAAATTCTGGTTTAAATTTTAAATTTGTTTTTTTTTCCCCCTTTGTTTGCACCTGCAGCAGGAGTGTGGCCAGCCCTTTGAAAAGGAGTGATTTGAATGGGGTGTTAGAAAGGGATTAGAAAATTTCAACATCGGTGCATCCATGATTTAATAAATAACTGTTCCTCTTATTGTTCTTTCTGTCTCACAAACACTTGGCTTTCCTCTCTTTTTCTCTTCCCTTAATCCAATTTATATCTCCGCCCTCGAAATAAATAAAGGGAAATCAGATGGAGCAGAATAAAGAAACTGCAATTTGAAAGCAAATCCTTATTCCAAGAGTGAGTTTGGAGGAAATCTTCATAAAATCGTGGGATATTTTTGGTTGGAAGGGGCATTAAAGATAATCTGGTTCTGATTAATCTGGACTTCAGCTTTCTTGATTTGGAGCGTTTAGGTGAAGGTTTTAATGAAAGGGGGGCAGAAAACAGGGACCTCTAAAGGATGTTTTAATTCCACTCACCAAAAGCTCTTCACTTCCAAGGAATTGAACCCTTCTGGAAGGGCACTTTTAACAAGCTTCTCTCCAAACAAGCAGGTGGTAATTATTAGTAGTATTAATTCTATTATTATTATTATTCTCTTGGAAATATTTAATTTCCTTCCTTAGTGGCACCCACGCTCCTGTGAAACGGTTTGAGCCCCTGCAGATTCTCAGCTTCCACTGCTGATTAATGGGTTTTTGATCTGGAGAAATTCCACACGAGCAAATACACACCACACATGCAGGGCTCGGGTCATATCCACATTTATTGGATTTCCTTAGGGAAAAACTGCCACTGATCAGGATCCTGATATTTTGGGTTATTTCCTGTGTGGTTCTGTAGTTCTCAGTGAGCCACAAAAGCAGGGCTGCTCCTTGCAGGCTCAGATTCGCCCTCAAATGGTCGCTGGGCCTTCAAAATAAATTGATTTTTCCCCCCAAATCTCATCCTGCAAGGAAGATCCTCAATTATCCTGCACAGCACTCGTTTTTCAGAGGATGAGCTCCACAAAGTGACTCTGCTGGTGGAAACCACTTGGAAAAGTCTCCCTCAGCATCAGCCAAGCCCTGATTCCCCTTGCCACGACCCTGAGAGCTGCTGGGAAGTTCTGGAGAAGCTCACGGAGCCACAAGATCATGAAAAGAACATTAAAAATCACCTCGTTCTGCCATGGCAGGGACATGTCCCACCATCCCAGGGTGCTCCAAGCCCTGTCCAAGCTGGCCTTGGACACTTGTGATGGATGACAATCACCAGTGGATTTGGGAGGCGGGGACAAGAACAAATTTTCCTGGACAAAGAGGTGGCACTGGCTTTTTGGACTTTTTAATTCCGGCAGCCTGGTGGAACTGGGCACCCTCTGCTGTCACTTGCCAGGGGACACTTGGCTGAAGTCCCTGCTGTTTCCAGTGGCCAACAGGAGATGTTTCACCTGCCGGGGAACCTCCCCAGGGGACAGGGACAAGGAAAGAGCTGCCTGGTGACACTGGCCATGGATTGGGTGTCAGTTCCCATCTGGCCATGCACGGACACCTCCCACCATCCCAGGGTGCTCCAACCCTGTCCAAACCAGCCTTGGACACTTGTGATGGATGTCAGTGAGCAGCTCAGTGAGATTGGGAAGAAGGGACAAGGAACATTTACCTGGACACTGATGGGACACTCGGCTGAAGTCCCTGTTGTTTCTGGTGGATAAAAGGAGATGTTTCACCTGCCTGGGAACCTCCCCAGGGGACAGGGACAAGCAGCTGGTGACACCAGCTGTGAATTGGGTATCAATTCACCTCTGGCCATGCACGGAGGGGGCCAGAGAAGAGGCAGCTCCCATCATCATCCTCGCAGCTCCCTCCGACCCTCCCACCCGCCGGCTCTGTGAAAATCCTCTCCTCCAGCGACAGGGCACGGCCACCTCGCCTGTTCTGGTCGCTGCCGGCTCCTCTGGGGTGGGAAAGGACAGCAGAGCTGCAGATCCCCGAGCTCTGCTGGTGTTTCCAGCCGGGTTTTCCCCTCTCCAGGCTCGTTCTCCCGCTGCACCGCTAGGTGGGCCAGAGCTACACCGCTGAGAGCCGCACCTCTCCCGCAGGTGGCTCTGCCCGTCCCGCTGCCCAGGGGACAGGAGGTGGAGGGAAGGAGCAGGGAGAGGTGGCAGAGAGCCCCAGGTCCCTCCTGAGTCTCGCTGTCACTCAGGCCCTGTCAGGAGAAGTGTCCTGTCCTCAAGAAGTGACCACGGCAGGGACAGGAGTGCGGGGATGGGACAGGCAGGAGCAGAGCCACCGCCACCCCTGCTTTGTCCCCTGCTGTCCCTCCTAAAGCAGCTCCTTGGTGTTTGCCAGAGCCTGGAATGGCGGAATCAGCACGCAAATCATGGGGGGAACCCTCCTCAAAAGAACCATTTTTGTCACCCAGGGTGAGGTGGCAGAAATATAAAATCCCAAAGGAAAGGGTCACCTCTGGATCTGCCGAAGGTCTGGGGCATCCCAGCGCAGCTCTGCCTCCAGCTGAAAGATCCAATCCCTCCTGGGGCCATTCCAACCCCGGATTTTAAGCTTTTATCCATCCTCCATTCCCCTTGTGATCCCTGGCATCAGAGGATTGTGCATTTACATAGAAAATTTCAAATGAAATCCAGGAGCAGCCAAAATCCCGATTACACATGGAATAACCTGGGCACTTCATAGCCATATCCAGGGGTGCTTCGGGCAATGCCCAATTTTGCTGCTCCCTTCCATGTCTGCTGTCCCCTCCCAGGTGAGGACACCTCTTTGAAACCTGAAGAGCCGAGAAACGCGCCCAAATTTGGCCCTAATTTGCTCAGTGCTATCAGTGCCTCCTGGGAGAAAGGGACAATGTCCTGTTCCACCTCAGCCAGCTCCAGCTCCCTGGGGACGGGTCCAAAGCACATCCCAAAGGCAGGAATGCAGCTCCAGGAGGAGCCCACCCACCTTCCCAGGCTGGCATGAGCTGCTCAGCTCTCCTCAACCCCAGGGACAACCGAGGAGGAGAGGAAAAGTGGAATTCTTTTTGTTAAAATCTCATTTTTCTCTCCGTGCCTTGGCAGCAGCCACAGCAGAGCAGCTGGGCCTGTCCCTGAGGAGGGGACACGAATTTAGTGCCACAATCCAACTTCTGCCACCGAGTCACACCACGCTGCCCATCTCCTGCCTGCTCCCCACGCTGGGGAGGTGGCATTGCCTAAATTGTCCCTCCCTGTGCTGCTGGGACTCCAGGAGATGGGGGTGGTGTGGATCTTGGTCTTCAGGGACATTAAAAGTGAGAAAAGGAAGCAGAAGGACGTGGCACAGGCCCATCAAAGCCTGGCCTCCATCCCCAGGAATCTGGAATCACAGAATTTGGATGATTTTGTATAAATTAGGTAGAAAAGGTTTCGGGGGTTTTTTGGTTTTTGGGGTTTTTTTTTGATATCTGGGCACAGCAGGAAAACCAGGCCGTGGCTTTTTCTCCCTGCCAGGGTGGCTGTACCCACCCTGCAGAGCAGAGGGGATGAATGGGGCACAGAGTGGGTGAAGTTAATTAGGTAAAAGGCAAAGTTCTGAGTGGGGAAGGTTAATTACAGCCCAGCCAGAGCAGAAATTTGGAAAAGCAGGAAAATAACCGGAGTTCAGCAGTGGGAATTCAGAGAGGAAAGAGGGAAGGGGTTTTAGTGGTGTCCTCCACTAAAATTGTGCAAAACCTTCTTCCCCTCAAGGAACTTTCCCTGGTTTTGGTTGGGTCTCCTTGAGAGCGACCTTCCCACCCTGCAGCCATCACCACCTCTCCGTGGAGGGCCCAGGGGGAAGGGGAGCAGGAGAAGTGACACAAGGATGATTTGGGAAGTGTGACCTGTCTGGGTCCCTCCAAAGCTCCCTCATCCCTTCCCACAGGACCTCTCTGGGATTGGAGCACCCTGGATGTGCCTTTTCTGGGCGTGGGTGAGCTCAGCTCTCCCTGGGCTGGCTGCAGGCTCTGGGGATGGCTCACCTTTCCAAACCCAGCTCTCCTGATCACCCTGGAGATGCCAGCTGGGCCATGGTGGTGAGCAAGAGGGACAGAACCAGCCTGCAATGCCTTCCCGAGGCATTCCATGTCCTCCCAGCCCCTTTTCCCTGTGCCAGCTGCACGGCTGGAGTTGTCCAGCTCCTCTTTTTGCTGCAGGGTTATTGTGGAATTACAGAATCCCGGAATGGGTTGGGTTGGAAGGGACCTTCCACTGTCCCAGGGTGCTCCAAGCCCCGTCCAACCCGGCCTTGGTCACTTCCAGGGACAGTCACAGCTTCTCTGGGCAACTTCTCCCCTCAGAAATCCTCCCCAAACTCCCCGGATATTGAGGAGAAAATCCGGGAGAGAAGAAGCCAAAGCCACTCTGCTGTCCCTGCACTGAGGGCCAGGTCCTGCCCATCCCCACGTCTGAAAGATGGACAGATATTTGGGAAAAAGATGGATCAGCCCGGCTCTAAATCAGCCCTGCAGATTTGGGCAACCAAACATCAGCAGCGCCACCTCCCTAAAGCTCTCCTACACCCCTAAGGCCTAGGGATTTTTGATTATTTTTAATTTTTTTTTTTAATTTTCACATTTTTTAAAAATTTTTATTTTATTTAATTTTTAATTTTTTTCTTAATTTTAAGATTTTTTTCATTCTAATGGCCTGCACAACCTGTCCCTTGAAGGTGCCGGAGCGACGTCGCTGATAGAAAATCCATCCCTAGGAACATTCCTGGGGCCGGGAATAATCAGCCCCCACCCCAGAACCTTTTTATCGGCCCCGTTAAAACTTCTGGCGTCAGGAGAAGCAGCGGGGCTGCCCCGCTGGGAAAACAACCCCGGCCCCGGGGCTGTGGCGGTGTCCGGGTGTCCCTGACAAAGAGGATTATCCCCCGTCCCCCCCGAGGGAAAAAGAGAGGGGGAAAGAAAAACCAAAAAGGGAGAGTGGCTGAATTTGTAGCTCCAGGTAAAATCGCCTGGTGCTTCCTGCGGGAGGGGCAGAGGTTTTGGGGGGTGTTTGGAGCTCTCTCCTGGGAGAAAAAGAAGGGGGATTAGGCTGAGATCTGGGAGGGATTTGCGTCCTACACTGGGAATCCTCCCCTCTGCTGGGCGGGGTGTGAGTGTGTGTGAGTGTGAGTGTGTGTGTGTGAGTGTGAGTGTGTGTGAGTGTGAGTGTG
>JAHLSL010000022.1:1371886-1391732 GCA_025920805.1 Petroica traversi
GTGTGTGTGTGTGTCAGTGTGTGAGTGCGAGTGTGAGTGTGAGCGTGTGTGAGTGTGAGTGTGAATGTGTCAGTGTGAATGTGAGTGTGTGTGAGTGTGAGTGTGTGTGTTCCAGCCCGCACCGCGTTCAATTCCCCAGCAAAGGCCGCCAATCCCCTCCTTTGGAAGCCGCGCTGTTCCGCCGCTTCCCGGTAATTCCATAATTGCCTGGGATTTTCTCTGACACGCAGGGAAAGTCCTTAAGACGATTTTTTTCTCACACCGCCACCCCCCCTTCCTCCTCCTCCTCCTCCTCCTCCTCCTCCTCCTCCTCCTCCTCCTCCTCTCCCTATCCCTCCTCCTCCTCTCCCGATCCCACCTTTTGCCATGGAGCTCCCTCCTCCCAGCCCGGGGCCGCTCCGGGAGGGGCGGAGGGCGCGGATTCCCGAGCCCGGGCCGGGATCGCGGCCCCGCCACCGCCGGGATTTGCCGGGAGAGCCTCGCGGAGCATCCGATCCCCCTCTGGAAGCGCTGGGATGAGCCCGAGCTCGGCTCGGCGGCAGCGATTAAATCTCGGAGCTCCTGCCAGAGCTCCCATTTGCAATCGCATCCAAGCCCGAAAAAAAAAATCATCATCGTCAGGGGCCCCGACCCCTGCCAAATTCGCGATTTAAATATCCCCGAATGAACCGCGTTTCTGGTGTAATTTCCCTAGAATGGATCTATCTCCCCCATCTAGCTCGGCACAAACGTATCTTTATGTAGATGCGCATAAAGCGCTGTGTGTGTGTAAATAGAAATATTCCCTACTAAGGGAAAACAGAAATGCGGCTCTTAATGAGAATGAAAGCGCATTTTGATTTGAGCTTAATGCGGGCTTGCGAGGCTTCCCCCAGCAAAGTCATTAAAAATTGTACCTCTCTTTGTTCCCCGTGAGCCGCAGAGATTTTCTGATTCGCGGATAAAATGAAAGCGAGGCGAAGAAATAATAAATAAAATCTCCTCCAGCTCGCTGAGCCCTTAAAAAAAAATTAAATAAATAAGGCGGCAAAACCCAGCAAAAAAAAATAATGAAAAAACAGGCAGCGAGAAGCTACAACCACCAAAAAAAAATAAAAAAAATAAAATAAAATAAAAAAACATGGAAAAGAGGATCGTTATTCCAGGGAAAAAATATCTCCTCGCCCATGCAGTGCCTCCATCCCCTCTTTTCGCCTCTCCAGCCCCCTTTCAAATGAGCCAGGGGAAGGGGACGCCTGTCAGCTCTGGGTGACACTTGCTCCCAGCCCCAGCCAGCTTTCACCAATATGTTCCAGAGGAGCAGCAAATCCCACCGCGGGCCGGGAATCGAGGAGCTGCAACATCTTTATAATGATATTAATCATGATCCCCCCTCCCCTCCTGGTTTGTTTTTTTTTTCCTCCTTTCCACCCCACGGAAAAAAAAAAAAAAAAAAAAAAAGGAAAAAA
The DNA here is from genome assembly GCA_025920805.1 of Petroica traversi. Taxonomy (NCBI): domain Eukaryota; kingdom Metazoa; phylum Chordata; class Aves; order Passeriformes; family Petroicidae; genus Petroica; species Petroica traversi. The sequence continues at coordinate 1,373,335 of JAHLSL010000022.1, forward strand.
AGCTGATTTTTTGGGACAGCAGAAATCACCCCCCACCACCAGCAGCACTGAAAAGAGAGGAATTGGGACAATATGTAGAGAGAGAAATTTGAAAAAAAAAAAAAAAAGAGCTCAATTACTGGTGCCCTGTGGGGTGGATCTGGTGGATGAAGCCGTTCTCAGCAGCGCCTTCCCAATGTCCGGGGCCGGGATTTCCTGGAAATTGGGATGATCTGGAGGAGCCCTTTGGAGATTTGCATGGAAGAAGTTGATTTTTTAGCAGATGTCTTCAGTGGAGCTCTTGGATCTGCGGCTGCTTGGACTGGCGGGGAAGGGGGGTGCGTGCCTGGGTGGAAATCCTCTTTTTTTTTTTTTTTGTTTTTTTTTTTTTTTTTTAAAAAATTGTTTTGCATTTTAGTAGCTTCGACCCGGGGAGTGAAATCCGGGCAGGTTGTTATAGCTACCCAAATCCACAGGGGTCCCCCCTGTCTATTTAAACCCCCTAAATCTTCCTTCCCCTTTTTAAAACTACATTTTATCCCTTGCCTTGTGGGCCAACGTGCCCCCTAATGAGTATTAAAACACTATCTCCTTGCAATTAGCTCATTCCTGACTTCACGCTCCTGATTGACAGAACAAGCCAAAGCATCAGAATTCTCCCTTTGGCAATAAGTGCTGATTGGGCCCTTTTTAAGAGAGCTACTTCAAACTTTTTTTTTTTTCTTTCTTTTTTTTTTTTTTTTTTTTTTTTAATATTTGCCTTCAGTGTCTTGGCTGAGAGAAGAGTTTTTTACCTCTCGGAGATTTTTTTTTTTTTTTTTCCTTGAGAGTAGTAGAGGAAGCAAGAGAGGATTTACCTGGTCGGGTTGAGTTCACTACTTCATTTGACCTTTTTTTTTTTTCTTAAATTATTGTTATTATTATTATTATTATTAAAATAATCATTCTGCCTCAGAAGAAAGGAAGGTTTTTGGCAACTCTGGTTAAAAAAAAAAAAAAAAAAGAAAGACAACTTTTCATCAATGGCCTCTTTTGGATATTTCCTGTTTCTTTGTGGGTTGAGTCAGGCTCTGTCAAGTTACCCAATCTGGTGGTAAGTTTTATTCTTCTTCTCCTTTTTTTTTTTTTTCGCTCATTTTCATTTATTTTTCCCCTCCTCTGTTTTCTCTGCAACCCCTGCGCTTAAGATGACTTGAAATTCTCCTTTCGTTGCCACTCAGCTAAAGAGGTGGGATTGTTCCAGCGCCAGCAAGTTCTTAGAACCTGCATTTCACCTCTTTTATTTATGCATTCACTTTGTTTATTTTGACTGGGTTATACCTGATCTCTCCTTCTCCTACTGTAAAAGAGAGAGAGCGAGAGGGAGCGATCGGAAAGTTATTTTTTTTTTCCCTGAGCGCTTTGATCCTCTCCTGTGAAGAACAAAAGGCGCTGCCTGAATTAAAGAGATAATGATACAAGTTGACATGAGCATTTCAAGGTGATTTCGAGCCAGTCAGGTGGAAGGAAAGGGGGGAAAAGAGCAAAACTTTCGGGTGGTTTTTAAAAAAAAATAAAATTAAAATTTCCCCCCTTTCTCTTTAAGGAATATTAAGGGGTAAATTTAAAAAAATTATAAATAGGAGGGGAATGGGGAGAAGGAGAAAGGAGGTGAAGGCTGCACAAGCCGGGAGGGCAGAGCAGGGAGAAGGGACGGGGCTGGGGATGTTCCCGGCGCAAATCCCGCGGCTCCCGCGCCCCTCGCCCGGGGATGCGGCGCTTTCCGAAATTTTGGAGGGGTCGGGAGGGGTTTTTTTTTTTTCCTCCTTTTCCCCCTACGCTTCGCACCCTACGCCTTTAAGAGCCTTTTCTCGCTCGCTCCCCCACGAAAAGCAAATGGTGCTGGGCAAGGCATGTAACTGCACGATCCGCGCTAATTACCCCGCGGAGTTAATTGCGCTCGGGGAAGCCCTCGCGCGGGGAGGCTGCGGCTCCGCGGGGCTCCGGGGGGCTCCGCGCCCGCGGCTCCCCCCAAAAATAATCATCGCCGTCCTCCTAATTAATTTTTAAAGCGATTTTAATCCCCCACGCCCGCTCCCCCCCCCCCCCTCCTCCCACCCCAACCCCGCGCGGGTGCGGGATCCGCGGTGCCCCCTCCCCTGTCCGGCGGTGCCGAGGTGAGGGTGTTGAAGGCAGCAGCCTCTCCAACTATTTCAGGTATGTCTGAAAGCAGGGAATTCGTTGGGATGGGAGAGGAGAGGGGGAAAGAAAGAAAAAAAAAAAAAAAAAAAACAAAAAAAAAAAAAAAGCAATAAAATGCAAATGTGTTCTCGGGAAGACAGAGCGGCGAGAGCACCTGGACGGGAGTCATTAAAAAGCAATCTTTTATTCCCAGCCACCGTCTAACTTATAATTAGGAACTCTGCTCGCATTCCTGATTGGAGAAAGGAAACGCATTCCTTTAATACCGACATAAATATTCGCTTGTCACCCGGGCGAGGGGAGCGCGGTCTCGGCCCCCCTGTCCCCCCTGTCCCCTCGGTCCCCTCGGTGCCCTGTCCCCGGAGTTGCTGGAGACGCGTCTGTTTAGAGGGGAAAAACTGGGAAAAAGGCGCTGGGAAAAGGGGCAGGAAGTTCCTTCCCCAGCCGGGACATCAGGTGTGTGCGGGGGGGGGGGACAGCGGCGACACTTTGGGACACTTTGGGACTCGGCGTGGCTTTTCCGCCGTCCTTCCCCGGTGCCAAGCAGCGGATTCAGACGTTTCTTTAGCAAGGAGAAACCCCCCTGAGGCCATGGAAATGCAAAGGAGGGTTTGATTGGGGTGGGGGAGTCGCGGCCGAGCCCCGGAGCTGCTGCATTGGCTGCCGAAATTCCCCCTCGCCCTCCCACCCCTTTCCCTCTTTATTTATCCTCAGCCTTCCCCTCTTTATTTATCCCCGAGCGAGATATGAACGCGCGGCCGCCCCCGTGGCTGGAAATGGGGGATTTGGGGTCTGGGAGGTGGCACTGGGGGTCCCCGGGATGCTCATCCCAAAAACGGCAGGGAAGTTCCTTTTCTCCCAGGCCAGCCCTAAATTTAGCAAATCTTTATTCGCTTTTATTTTTTTTCCCCTGTTCTTCCTGTTGTTTTGTTGTTGTTGTTGTTTTCTCCCTTATTTTTGGAAGAGAGGGCCAGGAATTTTGAATTCTGGTCGTGCAAGCAGCAAAGAGCCCATCCCAAAGCATCTCTGTTTCGAGCCTCCCCTCAATCAGCTCACGGTGATTTGGGTGTTTACAGCAGAAAATCTCTCATTTGCCACCCCCAAACTGCGCCCCCTCCCCATTAATCGTTGCTAATTAAAGCATCAGCTCATCCCAAAGCACAAGGGGCCGTGGGTATTTACACTCGGAGAAAATCGGTGCAGGAGGGACTGAGAAATTGTATTTTCCTGTGGGTTTTTGGTTAATTATTGCCCCAAAATTAGGGGAAACCTGAATTTGTCCGGGGGATCAAATGTTGCTCTAAGTTCTGTCTGCCTCTCACAACTTTTTCTAGTTTTTTGGCTGAGCTGTTTAAATTGCTGTTCCCACCGTGGCGTGGGGCACCTGCTTAAATCAGATCCCCACATTCCTGGGGAATCTTTGGGAAAAGTTCAGCGCAGGAAAAGGGAAAGGATCCCTTGGAGCAGCGATGCTCCCACTCTTCCACCCACGAAGTTTTGGGGAGAGGCTCCCTGAGTTCCTCAAAACCAGCAAATAACGCATTTACACACTGGGGGGATGAAAATGAGGGTTTAAAATAATCCAAGGAGAGGGACTGGTTCCCTCTGGGATTAACTGAGTTTTTGGGATGTGCTGGTGGGATTTAATTTGCCATGGGAAGCCTATGGGACCTTCTCCAATGCAGGAGCGTTCAACCTAAAGCAGCTCCTGGGGGCAGCCACGGGGGGAGAGTAAACAGCAAAAATCAGGTGGTTTTTGGGTTTTGCTTCTCTTTTTTTTTTAAATGTTGGTGCTGTTCATTTATGGGTTTGTTCAAAAAGAGAGGTTTGGAATGAGCAAAGGAAGGCTGAGGGAATTCCCAAGCAGAATTCGTGGCTAAGGGAGGATTAAATGGGACTGTTCCCTGTCCTGGGGGACTCTGGGGTCCTTGTGGGGTCACAGGAGCAGCACGAGCAGAATTTCGACTTTCTCCAGCTCACTTGCTCTGCCTCGACCCACCCCACAAGGAATGGGGAAAAAAAGCCTTTATTAACTTTATTAATTTTACTTTTTAATCTGTGCTGAGTGGCCTAGCTTGGTCTGAGCACAGCCAGCGGGCAGAAATGATCCAGAGAAGGGCAGAAGGGCTGGACTTAGGAGGGGAGAAAAAAAATAAACAAACCAGCAATAAAAATTAACAGAGAGCTTCCATGATGGGAATGTGAACCTCCTGAAGCCCAGGATGCTGCTCCAGGGGGAGATGATGCCAGGAGAGTTTCTCTGGGCTGACCTGGAAGCACAGGGACACCCCTTTGCTGGGAGAGAAGCTGGCAGCGTTTTTTCCCGGGTGTGAGGGGGTTTTGGGATGCATGTGGTCCAATTCTGTGCCTGGAGAGGGATGGGGAGAGGAATTCTGATGGAACAACAGGCACTGGCTGGGATTTGATGTGGCGGCGTCGCTCTGGGCAGCAAAGTCTGTCCCTTCTGTGCTGGGCGTGGTGGGGCTCTGTCCCCTCTGCTGCTCCCGCAGCTCCTGTGTCACACCCAGAGCGGGCTGCGACAAAAATCTGGGAGCCACCAGAGCGAGCGGGGCTCCTGGAGGTGCCAGGTCTTTGGGAGAGGATGTGCAGGATGCGTGTGCAGACATTTCTCCCCCTGTCACCTGCCTTTGCCCTCATTCCCCAGCTCCCCCAATTTCCTTCTCCACGCAGGATAAACCTGGAAAAGCCGTGGTGTCCTGCAGGACTCCCCTTTATTGTGAGAAAGAGGCTTTCACATCTCTCTCCATCCGTGTTATTTTGCAATTCGGGACGTGCGATGCTCAGGTGCCAAACCCGAGCCTGTCCCCTTTCCGTGGCATCCCTGCAGCAGGACAGGGATGAATTCCTGCTCCAGGTCTCTCCTGGGATCGTTTTCCAGCGAGTGAAAGCCAGGCCGGGTCCTGCAGCCCGTGAGAAACCCAATCCTTGCCCGCTGCAGAACCAACCCGAGCTTGGTTGGGCAGAGAGTGAGGGCTGGGTCATCCCCCCGAGCCATGGGAGGTGACCTGAGGGACAGCCCGAGGCGGGTGGGTGGCACCAGGGCTCCCGGGGCAACCTCTGGAGCTGGGAAATACGAATTACACGTCCCCACTTCCCTGCTCGAGGTGCTGGAATTCCCCTCCATCCCCTCCCCTGGTGGGATGTTCAAACGCGGCGGTGCAGCCCCTCTGTGTCCATCGCTGTCCCCAGCTTTGGAATCGCCTTTTTGTGCCTGGATTTACACAGCCCTGGCTTTCTGGGCTGAGAATAATCAGTGAATGGGGGTTTGGGCTGCTCTCAGGTGCCAACTCTCCCTCCAGTCTGGATTTGGGATGGGCGGTTTGCACCCAAGCAGAGGGGAGAGGGTCAAAGGGATCATTCTGAGATATAAAAACCAGCTCTTGCCTATTCCATGCAGAGGATGCTGAGTGCAAAGGGGAAGGGAAATCGTTTCCCAAATCCCTTTTTTTAAATTTAATTTAATTTTTTTTTTTTGGTGGGACTGAAGAAACAAACTCAGGTGGTGTTTGTGCTGTTCCTGGCATTGTCCAGTTGTGGAAGAGATGTTCTGGTGGCATTAAAAGGCAGGACCAAGATCACATCAGGAGGCATTTTCTCAGCAGGGACTGGAAATGTTGCAAGGTCTTAGCAAGAAGTCCCAGTTTGAATCACGGGGAGGGCTGGGACTTTCCCAGAGAGCCCTGTGTGTGCTAAAGAAATTCCCAAATCCCTCATCTACTCAGACTCATTTTTTTTAATTGTGCTGTTCTGCTACATAATAATTGATTTTTTTCTTTCCCTTTTGAGAGGACTTTATTAGATAAATTAACCTGAAAAGCAGGAACTTAATATTTAAAACATTGACTGAAGGAGTTGCATCCAATAAAAAGTCTTTCCTAAGTAAGATGAGGAAAAGTGAACAATTTTGCTCCCCAGCTGTTTCCAGGTAACCCTGGAGGTGAAACCTGTCCTTTGCAGGCATTCGAACACCTCTAAAAATTCTCACTGGAAATGTTTGGAGCACCTGGAGTAATTTGGGTTGGAAGGAACCTTTTCAATGTGATCTTCAACCAGAGTAGCTGGAATTGAGAGGTGGGAATTGCGTTGCTTTCTGCTGGTCAAAAAAAGAAAAAAAAACAAAACCAACAAACTTCTTAACCATTCCTACTAAAAAGTTCAGGCTGGATGAGCCTTGATTTTTGCTGTCTCTTAGATAAGAAATCCAAGCATTGCTGATTGCAGCAGGGGAAATCAGGGTGATTTCACTGCTCTCTCCATCCCAAACCTGCGGGATCCGTTTCCTGCTCCCTGCACCAATTCCCGCATCACTGGCGCTCAGCAGGAGGAGATTATTCCACTTTAAACCTCAGGAGAAGCAAATATTTTCCCTTTCCATGCTCTGGGGGCGCAGGAAAATCCCCCCAGGGCTGGCGGGGGTTGGCGCTGGGCTTTGCCCTCGCTCGGGGCACCTCGAGGGCGCGATCCAAAATTCCCGGACACCTTTCGGGGGGCTTTTTTGGGCACGATGAGAGCGCTCAGCTCTGGGATGTGCTCGGGAATCCTGCGGGATCACACTCAGGGACATCCCTTGGGGCCGCACATCGGGTGTGACAGCGGGGACGGGCCGCTCCCTCCGACATCCGCGCTGAAATTCCCTTCCCAGAGCCATTCTCGAGCCTCTTTCCCCCCCAAAAAAGCCCCGTGGGGATGATGAGTGTGGCTGGAATGACGGGAGAGGTCCTGGCTGGGAAGGAGGAGGTTCCGAAGTGGCACCCACTGATTTTTGGCGGAGCTCGGTGATTTGTGCCCAGCCAGGTAGGCACTGGGGTGGCACTGCCAGTTAAATAATGGAAATGCTGGGGAAAGGAAGGGGACAAGCGCTGGGCAGAGCACACAGGTCTCAGGCAAGGCTGGATGGTTGAGCTGCAGCAGGAGTGTCCCCAAACCCCATCTCTGCCTTGCTGGCACCACCCAGGGACAAAGCCCAGAGCCAGGACGCATCCATGGGATTTAGGAGAGCAACATTCAGGCAGGAATGATGCACCAGGGCTTTGCTGGATCAGGTCTAGGGTTGGTCTTGGAGAAAAGCCACTCCTGAAAGTGTCCGTGCCGTTCCCATCTTGATGCTCTTCCCTCGCTTTTTTTTTTTTTTTTTTTTTCCCCTTTAAAAACGGAAGGATTCGTTTTAAATCCTGTTGTCATCTTAGCCCAACCTGTAAAAACCCTCCCGCTCGTAAGCCCACTCCAAATTCTACTAGAACTCGCAAAAAAAAAAAAATAACAAAACCCAAAAAAACCCCACACGGGGGAGGGGAGGAGAACTGATGCATTAACTCCCTTGTTCTGAACTCCTAACATAGGGCACGGCTTTCAAAAGCCGCCTGGGAGCCAGGGCAGAGCGCTCTGCATCACAAAGGTGCTGTTTGTCCCTCTTCCTGGTTTGTCACCTGCATATTCACGGCCCCCTCCCCACCTGGGTGCTGCCCAGAGAGAGCTTTGCATCTGCGGGGGCCGGGCCATCAAAGGAGTTCAAGGTGCCTTTGGTCCCCTCCCCAGCCTTTCTGTTAAGCCAGGCGGTCATTCCTCGATGGATTCGGTGATAATCCCGGGCAGGGATGCTGTTCCCTTTCCCAGGGTGGATATTGCTCTGCTCTGGGCGGGAAATGCTTTTCTCCTCTTGCAGCTTTGCGCTCTCAGGCTTCACCAGGGTCACATCAGAGCGCCTGAGGGTTCCCTCCTCACAGCTCTGGCCTTTCAGGGGGGTTCCAGGTGTCTGGGGTGGTCATTTCTCCTCTCCCGTGGGGTTCTGTAGGATCAGAGTGTGTTGGGGAAGGCTCAGGGAGAGCCTCAGCTGCTCCTCGAGCCCAGGGCATGGCAAACCTCACATTTCCAGCCTGGCTTTGTGTTCATCCCAGGTTTGGGAGCTTTCCTGGTCTCCAGGAACCATTCCCAGTGTTCCCAGTTTAAAAGGGCCTCCCTGGAACGGCACCCAAATGGAGATGGTCAGGTTCCCATCAGGAGCCCATGCTGGGTCAGCTGCTTGGTGACATCCTGGTCACCCTCAGAGGGCTGGCAGGGACGGTCCCCACCCCACTGGTGACCTGCAGCAGCTGGGGAGCAGCCAGGAAACCCCCAGAGCACCCCAAAATCCCTCTGTGCCCACAGTTATGGAATCCCCAGAGCACCCCAACATCCCTCCATACCCCTCTGCAGGCAGCTGAGCAAAGCCTGGCACTGTCAAAATCCATAATTCCCATTGCCAGGCATAATTTCACATGGCTCAAATCAAGTCGTGGACTTTTTATCCATCATTTCCCTGTATTTTATGACCTCTTTAGTGCTCATTGGTGCATTGGAATGGGTGCAGGAACATTGAAGACGTCCAGGCTGGTACCAAAAACCTCTGGACCACCTCTCTCCTCAGGAAATTCATGTTTTGCCCAGCAGTTTGAGTGTTTTGCAGCTCCCTCTGTAACACATCCAATCCTGCCTTTAATCCAGGACATTTCCCTCGTGCTCTCAGACACATCCAGAGTCTCCCACCATCCCCACCATCGCTCCCTCAGGATTGTGATAGAACTTTATCTCAGAACTTCTTCCAGAGGGGTTGGAAGAGGTTTCCCTGTGTCCTGACAGTTCTCTTGGCAGAGGGACACGGTCACAGACATTTCTACGTTTCAGGAATTCCTCTGCTTTGCTTTGCTTTCAGCTCTCTGAAATCAAATTCCCCTTTCCCCACTCTTAATTTCACTTTTCACTTTGTATTTCCCCTACTCCTCTGCCGGAATTCTCACTTTTATGGCCAAAGTTACTCCCACCCGGCTTCCCAGGGAAATCACCATTTCCCAGCAGAATTCACGCCGTGGGATGGAGCAGGGAGGGGAGGCAGAGCCTGTGGGACAAATCCAAACTTCTGGGGCTCCCTGTGCTTCCAGAGGGGTGCACCTTGTCCAACAGAGATGTGATGGAGATGTTTCCCGAGGGCTGGGAAGGCTGGAATGGAGCTCCTTGATCAGCTGCCAAGCCTCCCATTCAGTCTGTCCCTCTGTCCCCGCGGGGACAACAATGGAGCCTGTTGCTAGACAGGGCTGTGTGGCACTGCTCTAAATCCTCGGCAGCCTCAGGGACACACTTAAGGGAGAATTCCCATTTTTTCCCCTGAATTTAAAGCAGCTGGGAGGGAATGGGATGGTGTGGATAGGTAGGAGTCAATCCAAAACCCAGTGAAAGTCAGGGAAATACCACTGGGCATCAGCGAAGATTTGCAGGATTTACTGGGGAAATCCCCAGCTCCTCCAGGGACATGAAAATCTGGTTAATGCTGGGTTTTTTTTGGAGATCCATGCTTGGTTTCTATCCCTCCTGGGGGGAGAATCTTCCTGGATGTTTTATAGTGAAATTTCCTTTTGGAGATAGTGAGAAATGAGATGCAGCTCGTTGGACATTGGTCAGATATTTACAGATATTGGAGATGAATCCCATCCCAGCCGTGCCAGTTTCCCAACCATTGCCTGGAAGGAGATCCTGGATGGCTGGGACAAAGAAATCTCCCCTTAAACACATCAGTTTTGGCTTTGAATGCACTCGTAAGCATTTCATGCCATTCCTGAGGATTTTATTTTACTTCATAGACACATGGAGTGCTGAAAGAGGATATTTTCATGGTAAGACCCTTCCATGGGCATCTCTAGTGACCAAATTACCTTTAAAACCCCTTCACTTGAAGCCCTGGCGCTGCTTTCCACAGGTGTAGAAGGACTGAGCAAAAATCCCGAATCTCAGAGGGATTTCTTGTGGAGTTTGAATTCGTTTGAAGGGAATTCTCGTGGAGTTTCAATTCCTTGCATGTTCTGGGAACAGCCTTCGTGATAAATTTGGTGTGGATTAAGTTGCATCAGTGATCCAGTGCAGCAGAACTGGGAACCACGTGGATCCCACGGATTTGGGATGAGGGTGAAGAGCCAATTCTAAAAGCTCTGAGGTCAGTGCCTTCTGAGGATCCCAGAGCCACTGAATCCCAGAAAGGTTTGGGTTGGAAGGACTTTAGAGCCCGTCCATTTCCACCCCCTGCCAAGGGCAGGGACACCTCCCACTGTCCCAGGTGGTTCAGAGCCCCATCCAACCTTTTGGGATATATTCTATTATTTTCCTACAGTGAAAGATTCAGGGAGTGGGAAGCTCAGCCCAGCCTTCCCCTTCCCCAGCTGGAACAAAATGTGTTGATATCTTAAATCTAAAGAAAGGATCTGGCAGCCTGATCTCCAGGCAGAGAGCTGCCCTGCTGCAGCATCCTCAGGGCTGTGCCTGGGTCATCCCTGGAAAGATTTGCTGCTGGAAGTGTTCAGGCAAATCAGGATGCTGAGTGGGGAAAGGTGGGCAGGGAAGTGCAGGGCTGCTCAGACACGAAATTGGTGCTTTTTGCCTCACACTTCCTGCTGGCATTGCTGCAGAGTGACCAACTGGCTGATTTTACTGAGCTGCCCCTTGTCAGGGGCTCGCAGTGGCTGGGACATGAATCCCCTCAGCTCATTCAGGGTTGGCTCTGTTGATTTTTTTTAAAATGCTCATTTCCTCTGCTGCAGGGACAGCAGACTTTACACAGCAAAGATTTCAGCTGTCTCATTCTCAAACACCTTGGGTTAGCTGAGACCCATCCCACCCTGGGCTTGCAAAAAGTAGCTGTAACAGCTTCTACCACCATTAAATCCAGAAATCGCCTCATCCATCCTCTCCTCACGTGCTCCAGGCCGGATTAAATCTGCCTAAATTGGAATCCTGAGGAAGCCATGGGTATCAGCACTGAGTCACTGCTGACAGGAATGTCATCTGGAGAAGGAAGGAGCTGGATCACTGCTCTTTCCTGGCAGGATGGGCTCATGGATATTAGTGGATTGATTGCAAAACCTCAAAGTCTCTTGCAACAGAGGGCTGAGGGCACAGTGGGAACGGGGCTTTGCCTGGGAGAGTCCAGGGCCCAGACAGATGGGGCAAACAACTGAGTTGAAAGGGAACAGATAAGACACATTAGCAGGAGATTGGGGATCAGACAGGGAAATGCTAATTCCGTGGCCACTGAAACCCTCGGTGTAAGTTGCCCACAGGCATTTGGGAAGTCTGTGATCCCAAGGAGCACTGAGTCCGTTTGTCCTGCTGACTCAATGTGTAGTCTCAGTCTCCTGGTGAATGGAAGGGTCAAGCTCAGCCTAATACGAGGCCTAACACTGCTCCCAGTGCAGCTTCCTAACAGCTCCACTGAAATTGCAGCTGTCCTGGTGGCCAGAAGAGTCTCTGAATTCTAAAAGAGAAACTAATTCAGGGTTTGTGCAAACTGGTTTAAATTTACAGCCATGGAGACCTTGGTGTCTGCCCACAGCAGTGACAGTGGTGGTGGCTCCTGCTGCCCCTGGCACTGGGACTCAGAATAAATCGAGGGATTCTGTCCTGCAGAAAGGCTCCAGAAACAGGGGAAACCAGGCTCTTGTGGGATTCTTGCCAGTTTTGGCAAGCTCTGGTACCAGAAGGGCAGAGCAACATTCAAAACCTTGCCTATCTAATGAGCTGCAGACTTTGTGATTAGCCAGGGGACAAGGGAATTCAGCAGCTAAAATACATCCTTTGCACATGGGGTGTCTGGTCTTTTTTCTTCTCTGCCCTTCACTAGCCTAAAAAAACCAGCCTGAGGACCTGATCAGAAAGGTGGAAAATGAGATTTTCCTACAGGTTCTGGCAGGGGCTGCTGCCCACATCCCATTCCAAGGGACAGTGTGGGGTCAGTGAGCAGAGCCAGGAGGAGGAGCTGGGCCAGAGTTACCTTTGACTCACTGTTTAAAAAAAGACCCCAAACATTTTTGTGTGAGGACAGCAGGAGGACAGCTGGACACGTGTGAGTCAGCGTGGCAGACACCACCAGGGAGGGGTTTAGGGTCCTGCTGCAGAGCTGGGCTCATCACCCTCCACCCCAGAGCTGCACATCCCACCCCGGCGAGTCATCCAAGCTCCCTTTGCAGCCCAGGAAGGAGGGCTGGCTCCTCCTGGCTGGGACTCATCAGCCCTATCAGTGTCAGTCTTGGGAGGAAAGGATCTCTCTCTGCTGGGCATCAGCAGGACCAAGATGACCAGCTGGGAGCATGGACAGGGTTAGGTCAGGTGATTTAATTTCACCTTGCCTAAATCCTTTTGCTCATCCTGCGCTTGGCTCCCATGGACAAGGAATTTGTGTTTCTGCAGAGGTCTCTCCTTTTTGGGTGCTGGGGTGTTTCAGTGCAAAGGCTGATTCAAGAAAAGTGCTCCTTTCCTCAAAGATTTCACTTTTTTGTAACCAGCACTGAGCTGTAAAGTGGAGGCACCTTGACAGAGACCACCCTCAAAGCCAATCATGATTCTGACCCTGAAATCCCTGCAGCAGAACCTTCCAACCCCTCTTGTCTCCTGGGTTTTCATGCTTCTGCTGACCCTGCTGATAAGATCTGTATTATAAGATTTATTCATACTCTCTTGCTGTCTGGTCCTCGAATTCCCAGACTGTTTCTGTTACTGCAAATGAGGAAGAGTTGGGTTTATCTCAAATTTCCTTGATCTTAGAGATGTCAGGAAAGGTGCTTGGGATTCTCTTTGAGCCAGAAGAATACGGTGGCATCAATGTAATGGGAGAGTGAGGGAAGTGATGTGAACCCTAAACTGACTAAACTTCAGGTTTCTACACAGGTTTTGCTGTTAAAACTGTCTGGGTGCTAAGTTAGGCATGAACTCAACCTTGGGCACTACTGTGCTAAGCTAGACTTTATTATTAATCTTAGGAAAGAATAGATGGAGACACCTTGGGTGTAATTTGTGCAATTTTCAGCCACGTTGACCCTTTTTTGTGTGAAATCCAGGCCTTTCCAAAACGTTTTTATGCAGACCTGTAATTGCTTGTGCAAAGGGACTGATGTCCTCCCAGAGGGGGATCCAGGCTGGAACCAAGGAGGGGCTCTCAGCCCCACTGCAGCTCTAATCCATCTCTCAGAACTAGTTTGTGCATGATCCAAGGCTTAAGCAATCCTGTGTCCCTGTAATGACATTTAAACCTATTGACCCCACGAGCTTCATTTGGCAGAGGTTCTGAAAAACATCAGATTTCCACAAATCTCACAAAAAGGGCAGTTAAATGGGGTAGAAATGTCAGGGACTGGTGTGAGCAGGCGAGTGTGTGCATCCTTGTTCCCTGGACATCCCAAATCCACACAGAAGGGTCAGAGCTCACAGAGTTTCTGTGCCCACTGAGGAACTCTTTGTTCTGGTTTTTCTTTTTTTTTTTTATTTTCTTCAATTCACCTTCTGTTTCATAGAATTATAGAGCACAGAAGGGTTTGGGTTGGGAGGGACCTTTGATGCCACCCAGTGCCAACCCCCTTGATGTCTTTCACTGCTTCTGGTGTCTCAGGGCTCCATCCAACCTGGCCTTGGACACTTCCAGGGATGGGGAATCCACAAGCTGATCCAGTGCTTCAGCACCCTCTGAATAAAAAACTTCCTCCTAACATTAACATTTAAATCTCTCCTAATTTAGTTAAAACTTTTCTTATCCCTATCTGCCCATGTGAAAAATCCATGTTTTTTGATGAGCCCCCTTTAATTACTGGAAGGCCACAATGAGGTCTTCCCAGTTCTCCAGGATGAATAATCCCAACTCTCTCAGCCTGGACAGATCCTCCAGAGGATTTCTTCCCCCTTTCTTCCTTCTCAACCTGAGATGTGATTTATGGGAGGAAGGAGAACATGGAACGAGTGGGACACACCATGAATTTCTTCATTGTTTTGTGAGGAAGGGATGAAGTGGAGGAAGCTTTTAGGTTTAAGGAGAATGAAGGACTCAGTGCTTTGGAGGTCTGTGGTTCCCAGCCACAGCTGTGTGTCACCCCCTTCCCTGCTGGATTGGTGCTGGCAGTGACGTGTCCTAGAAAAGTCCAGTGAACTCCTCTGTGAAGATTCTTTGGAGAGAAGAAGTATTTATTATGAAGGAAGGTAGTTAAATACATTTTGAATTTATATACCAATATGCATAGATAGTTGATCATATATCCCTCTTAGCTTTGGCTTCTGCTCCAAAACCAGCTGGAAATCATAGAAAATCTCCCTTGGATGTAACAGACTTTGGGACAACCTATTTGCCTTGTGTCCTGGACTCTGAGATCCTTCAGGAACCTACAAGTTGCTTCACACCTTGATTTTGGGCCAGGAAAGTGCTGCTTGGGAGCAATCCCTTTGTCTCATGCCTTAAGACTCCAAGCTCCTTTAGGACTTGATCCTTCCAGTTGCTTCACCCTTTGATTCTGGGCCAGCAAAGTGTTTGCTTGGTGTTTATCCTCAAACACCAGGGCACTTCTGTTCATTTTCTGTGCTGGGTCACAGGGGTTGAGCTCAAGCCTGGGAGCAGGGAGAGTCTCTCCCGTGCTGGGCTGATCCGCAGCGCGTTGTTATCCACGCTATCAGGGACACAGAGTAATAATGTATGGAAATTACGGGCATATCTCAGCCCCATCTCCCCCATCCCAGCGCAGGGGAGAGAAGGAGCCCCGTTAAGGCTTGTACATATCTGACAAGGTGCAGCCAAAACTTGGCTTTGGAGCTGGTTGGGGTTTTTGGGGCATGCAAAGGCAGAATTGCAGAACTTGGGTGCGCGTCCTCCAGAACTCATGAATCCGTTTGTGCTCCATGTATCCTGACCTGCACCCAGCCCTCAGCTGGGATGGGTGCTGAGAGCCTCGAGCTCCTCCTGGCTGGATCCCCAGCCTTGGCCAAGCCTCAATCAATGTGAATAATTGATTTGGGAGCTCTGGGGAAGGGCATAAACTGTTGGCGAGGGCACCCTGCTGAGATTCGGGGAAACTTGGGCTCCAAACCCCGCTCCCAACGGAGTGGAGGGAGCTCCTGGAGCTCATTTTCCCATCCCATGGGTAGGTGCCATAACCACCGAGTTGCTGACTCGGAGTATCAAGGGGACATTGCGTCCTCCAACTCCGCTTTGGGAATGGCACCTTAGGGGATGGGCACCTGAACAAATTACCAGGAGGTAAGTTAGGGTGTGAACTCATCAGATGCCAGTTTTTCTGTGGTAACTGCCCGTGTGAATGCTCTTTCCCTGCAATAAACACGAGGTGGTTCATATTTACCAGGGGGTAAGAACGTTCACATGGCTGTTCACATGGCTCACACCCTGGTTTGACTCCCAGTAACTTGGGCCCATGCCTCTAACCTCAGTACCCTTGAAAAGCCACCCCAAAAAATAAAAACCCAGCTCCTCTGCTTTACATAAACCGCAATCTTGCCATTTCTCCCTTTCAAATTGCAATTATTTCAGTTCACCTTCGGTTTGCCAGGAAGGATTTGCTGAGATTGACTCCACTGCCCTGTTCTGGCAGAGAACTCGAGGTCCTTGAGGTCCTGGTGGTCAGGACCAGCCAACAAGGGCAGTTAATGGACAGACACCACACCAGCCTTGCTTGCCTCACAGTCAAGAGACCTTCTGGGCACTGACAGAATTTTAATATTCCTGTTTCTCACAGCCAGCTCCCGAGCCCTGGAGAGATTTAAACGTGTGGAGATATGAAGTCAGGCACATAAAAAGCTCTTTAGCCAGGGTGGTGTGGCTGTGGGATGAACAATTCTCCCAGGTTGCCTTGAGGTCACCAGGTGCTTTTCCAAGTGCTTTCCATAGACCTGGGAATGGTCACAAAGTGTTCTGAAGGAAAGGTCTCGATTTTCTGAAGGAAAGACCTTGGAATAGTGGTCTGTGATTCTTCCAGGGGTGCAGAGATAGAAACCCTGCCGAGGAGCAGGCACAGCATAACTGTGCATGAACCCGAGGACAGAGCGAGGGAAAATGCCTTTCAAATATTCCAAAAACTGAACTGAATGTTCCAGTCAAAAAAAAAAAAACAAACAAAAACAAACCCCACAAAACTAACAGCCCACTTGCTCATGGGCTGGGACTTTGTCTCATGATGATCCCAAAGGCTGACTCAAGTTATCTGGGGCATCTCCTTTCAGGTGAGATGGGGAAGATTCAATTCATCCTCGAGGAAGTTCCACCAACTCCAGGTTTGAAAGCAGGGTTTTCTCAGAAATGTCCGAGCTCTCCTTCTGTCTCCAAGCACACCAGGAGTGGCCTCTGTCCTCTGCTGGGTGGCAGAACCTCCCCTAAGAGACCTCTGGGACGAATTCGCTCGCTTAATTTTAGTCTTGTAGCACTCAGCTATCTGAGCCAACCATCTTAGAAAGTTGGGCACCTTCTGAGGGCGATTCATCCTTCCTGAGATTGGGATCTCTCGAGTGGATGTGATGAATCACTGTCTGGAGTTGCCTATCTTTCTCCCTCCACTCCAGAAACAGCCTGAACACCTCCCTTTTAGACAGGTAGAGTTGGGAGGGATGGCTGGGTGCCTGAACACCCCACAAATATCATTGATGTGATGCCAGTTGGTGTCTGGGAGGTTTTCATCCCTATTTTAAGAGAGGCCGATGAGAAACCTGAAGTGTTGGTCAGGTTCTTGACCTTCCTTGTTGATTTCGCCTGGAGAGAAAGAGGTAAAAGTCCCAAATCTTCTTCTTCAACCTCTTCTGATTTAAACAGAGTATTTTTCAATACTTTTTTTTTTTCCCAGGCAATATTTGCAGAGTTATTGCAAATATTCAGGATTGTTGTAGTTAATAACGAAGAGTATTTGGGGGCTTTTATTTCTGGCCTTAAAGTGACATCTGGCTAATGAAGATCAGGACAAGGAAATTATGTTCCACCAATATCCTGTGCATGGCAATTGTGTCTTTTTTCTGGAACAGCTGGTTTTGGCCATTCTAGGAAAGGGTTGCCAAGACCTTGTAGAGAAAAAAAGGAGCGATTTTTCATCACTGCACCTTTCAGAGGGCAGCTCATGGTTTGTACTGACCAATGGCTTGGCAGAACTTGGACAGTGCTTTGGAGAAATATTGAGCTGCTGACAGTGTTTGGTAACTACAGAATCACAGAAACAATGGAAATATAAAGGGGTTTAGTTGGAAGGGTCCTTGAAGATCATCTCATTCCAACTCCCATGGGCAGGAACACCTCCCACTGTCCCAGGCTGCTCCAAGCCCTGTCCAACCTGGCCTTGGGCACTGCCAGGGATCCAGGGGCAGCCACAGCTTCTCTGGGAATCTGTGCCAGAGCCTCCCCACCCTCCCAGCCAAGAATAACTTCCCAATATCCAATCTAAATCTCTTCACTTTCAATTTAAAACCATATTGAGAGGTGATTAAAAAACCTCTCCCTCTGAACTCGCCGTTGGTTTTTTTTTTTGGTGTGTGTGTGTCCATGGCTCAAGAGAAGGATGAGATTCATTGTGGCAAGCTCTTGTCACCCAAACTTAAATCTCTGGTTTATAACTTCCATGCAGAGCCCTTTTTTAGGGACTAACTCCCCTAGAGGACAACCCCACCTGTTCCAGCATCTATCTTAGGACAGAGCAAGTCACTCTTCTGTGGCCCTGATGAATCTGTTGTGAGGTCAGAGAGGTTTTGAGTGATATCATTATCTGAATTCCTAACTTTAAGATGCTCCAGAAAGATCAGATGAACTCCATTGAACCTTGGTTTCTGCCATGGGCATGTGTGAAATTCCAGTCCAGGTGAATCCAAAGGTTTGGGGTTTTTTTTTTAATGTTCAAATCTTTTGAAGTCCTGAGGCCTTGAGAACCTGCTATGGTGTGAAGTGGCAGAGCTCCATAGCCTGGAGGTTGGGGACAGCAGGTGACAAGTGTCACACTAATGGTATTACAGTGCAGAGATGAACCCTGAGCTCCTCGTGGCCGAGGAAGCTGCGGGAGCTGCTCACACAGAGCCGTGGCTTGAGAAGTCTGCTAGTACCTACACGTCCTCCCAAAATCTAATTGTGCTAATCCTCCAGCAAGCCTGGCTCCAGGGAACTTTCTAACCACACTCTGGAAGCTTCCTTCTTGCTCTGCTCTGCTGCAAACCTCTCCAGGGAGAAAGTCTCTGTCTCCAGACTGGTTTCATAAGAGCAAACCTGGGTGTTTCATCAGGCTGCTGTGGATGTGTGCTCAAAGGAGCCCACCTGGACACGGGGAGGTTTCCCCAGAGCATCCTGAGCCGGTGAAGGATGTCACCACAACTCATGTGGCTTTGCAGAGTGTGGGTCTGATCTCCATGGACCTCCAGAGTTCCATGGCAATTTGATTTTTATGATGGTTACCCTGTTCTTACTG